>VYZU01033246.1:0-17713 GCA_013401355.1 Ceyx cyanopectus | reverse complement strand
GGAGCGCGGCGGCCGCGGCGGCTCGGCCCGCACCGGCAGCGGCCTCTCGGCCCGCGGCGCTTGCGCTGGTAGCCGCGGGGAGGTGTGGCCGCGCGCACTGACCTGCCATGGTGCCAACTCCGCGATCGGCTGAAGCTGAGGCGGCGGCCGCGCTCCGGGGGCTGCGCCGAGGCCGCCCCTTATATAGGGGCGGGGCCATGCGCCACACGTCTTTGGCCGGAGGCGGAGGCCCCTCCCTGAGGAATCCCCGCGTCGCTGTGGGGCGGGCTCTCCGCCATGGCTTCCCGCGCCGGTGGCACGTCATCGTCCTTCGGCCGCGGGGGGACGCGGGGTGAGGCGGCGGAGGCCGCGGCGGCCGCTCGCCCTGGGACCGCGCCACGAGGGCCCGTGACCCCCACCGGGGCTCGCTAGGCCAGGCAGAGCTCGCAAGCGCTCCACGGTTCAGGTGGAGGGCAGGAGGCCGTGGTGGATGCTGTGGCTTGTTGGTCCTGCGGTCGCGGAGCCGGGGAGGACGGAGTAAAGCCACACCTGGCGCAAAGCCTCCTGCGGCTTCGGGGAGCGCGTTTACAGTACGTGCACGGGCGGACACCCCCGGGCTAGGCCTGCTAGGGCAGCCGTGCGAGCTGCTCCCGAGCTGCCCCACGCAGCAGCTGAGGACCGTGTGCCTCGGGCCGCGTGCAGGCAGCTGCACCCGTGGTCGGGTGTGCACACACCGTCTGCTCTGCACCCGTGGTCGGGTGTGCACACACCGTCTGCTCTGCACCCGTGGTCGGGTGTGCACACACCGTCTGCTCTGCACCCGTGGTCGGGTGTGCACACACCGTCTGCTCTGCACCCGTGGTCGGGTGTGCACACACCGTCTGCTCTGCACCCGTGGTCGGGTGTGCACACACCGTCTGCTCTGCACCCGTGGTCGGGTGTGCACACACCGTCTGCTCTGCACCCGTGGTCGGGTGTGCACACACCGTCTGCTCTGCACCCGTGGTCGGGTGTGCACACACCGTCTGCTCTGCACCCGTGGTCGGGTGTGCACACACCGTCTGCTCTGCACCCGTGGTCGGGTGTGCACACACCGTCTGCTCTGCACCCGTGGTCGGGTGTGCACCCGTGGTCTGCTGTGCACCCGTGGTCTGCTGTGCACCCGTGGTCGGCTCTGCACACACGGGCGGCTCTGCACACACGGGCGGCTCTGCACACACGGGCGGGATTGCTGTTGGTCTGTGAAGTACAGCTGTTGGTGCATGCAGCGTTACAGGCAGTTTGGTGGTGGTTGTTGCAGGGCATCAGCAGAGGCCCTGGGAAAGGTGTGAGAGAAATGCTTGCATTTGAAGGCTTGTACTGTCGTGTGTTTTGTTAAGATAATGTAACTGGTAGTGTTGGCAACGCTTGGCATCTCTGGGGAGCGTGTATCTGCAGGTGAGAGGAGATATTCCCATATTTCAGTGGCTCAGTTTAGATCAGTCCTTGAAAGAAAAGCTGTACCTTTTCAAGAATATAGAAAGGGTGCTAGTAAGTTTTTTGTGCTTTATCACCTTGCAAGCATTATGATTAGTAAGACTTTAGTACGTTTAATTCATTACACGACTTTCAATTTACTGGTCAAAACTAAGCAAGTAAAGACGATAACAAATAGCAAAGGGTAAAGATATACAAGATGCCCTTATTGAAGAGATAGTCCAAAGAATCACGAAATCCCAGAGTGGCTGAGGTGGGAAGGGGTCTCCGGAGGTCATCTCCAACTCCCTGCCCAAGCAGGGCCACCCAGAGCTGCTTGCTCAGGACTGTCCAGATGGCTTTTGACTGTCTCCAAGAATGGAGATGCTACCACCTCCCTGGGCAGCCTCTGCCAATGCTCGGTCACCCTCGCAGTGAAATGTGTTTCCTGATGTTGGGGGAGACCATCCCACGTGTCAGTGTGTGCCCATTGCCTCTGTCCCAGGGCACTGCTGGCAAGAACCTGTCTCTGTCTTCATTCCACCCTCCCTGCAGGTATTATACACATTGCTGAGATCCCCCTGAACCTTCTCCTCCTCAGACTGAAGGGGCTCAGCCCTCTTAGCCTTTCCTCGTAAGAAAAATGCTTTCTTGTCCCTTCATCATCCCTGTGGCCCTTTGCTGGACTCTTTCCAGTAGGTTCATGTCTCTCTGGATGCAACACTCCAGATGTGTCCTCACCAGTGCTGAGCAGAGGGGAGGGACCCCCTCTTCACCTGCTGGCCGTACTTGGCTGGATGCAGCCGAGGATACCATTTGCCTTGTTTTCAGCAAGAGCAAAACTGGCTCATGTTCAACTCGGTGTTCGCTGGGACCTCCCAGGTACTTTTCTGCAATCCATTATCTTCAAGACAATGACCTATACCTGCATTTTCATCAGAAAAAAATGAGGAAAATCTCTTAGGAAGGGGGTTCCTTTATAACCTGAAATGGCAAATGTTTTTGGTTTTTTTTTAAATTAAATGTTTTATAAACTAAACAACCACTCAAATGCAAACTGATGAACAAAGAACCTTCCACGTCCAGATTTCCCTAGTATGGGAAACTATGTTTGAGTTGAGACAATTTTTGTAGACCTGTTTAAGATTACTTACTTTTAAAGCCACCAAAATCAGGGAAATGGTTGTTGACCACCACCATCAACAAAAAAGGGCTGTTAGTGCATACTAATAATTTTAAAAATATCCCATACCTGAATCATAATTATAGGCAATGCTGGCACTGTCATATGTGAGTAGGATTTACTGATTTTTCCGGTATGTGGCTCTTTTTCAGGTATCCGTGGCTTTGAAAAACTTTTCATGTGATGGTGTTCAACGTAGCTTGTGTCTGTCTCAGATGAAAGTTTTGAGAAATTTTTAGCCAGCACATTTCAGCTGCGTCTAGCTTGTTGCTTTGCCAAGTTTTTGACAGAAAACAATAGAATAGCCAGTGTTGGTGATTGCCCTCCCCCTCCTCCCCGCCCAGCTCCTTTGTATTGTGTTAGAGTAGAGCAAAAAAGCATCATTCCTTCTGGCTTCCATGTTAGAAACAAACAAACAATCAAAAGAAAAGACCAAAACCTAGTTGGCTTATTGTCAGCGTCAAGCTCGCAAGTCTGTCAGAGACTGCAGCCTGTTCACTCCAGTGCACACACCTGCTGCACATACTTGTCTGACATTTTTCCGTTCTTTAAGGTTGAATGGGCTGTAAATTCGTGGCTGTCTTCTGTGACTGGATTGCACGTGCACCCGTGCCCTTGTACTGATTGGTGGCACTCCTTTTCTCACAACCTGGGGGGGGAAAATCACAGGAAGACTCTTCGAGAGATTCAGGTGTTTCATTGGCTTACAGATCAGATGGAAGAAAACACCATGTGATGTGGGGATAGAATGAAAAAAGCCAAAGAAAGAAGAATGCTTGTAACAGGCTCTCATGAGATCAGGGCTGAGAAAGCTTCAAAGCACAGGCTGAGCAAAAACACAAGCTTAGCCACAACTATGAGAGGATAAATTTGAGACTGAAAGATAAATATATGAGGATAGGCACTAGCCCGGGAAGCTGTTACTTGTCAGCACGCCATAGGACTTGATAAAAATCCCATGAGGAGGAAGAAGGAATAGATTTTGTTGTAATAGGGATAGATTTTACTTTAGCACTTCGAAAGAGTGGACAAGTGCTGCCGAGCAGTTCATTAGGTTAAATACTGGCACACTAAATGAGGTGCAAGTCTTCTACTCTAATGATTGAGTAATAGTGATTTTTTTTAGTAGGATTTTGTCTATAACTTAAGTAAAGAGACATTTTTGAACACCACATAGTAAGAAGTAGCTTTGAAATACAGTCAGGATTTACATAGCAATAACAGAAGCTGCTACCTCTGTAACGGTACCTTGTTAAGTGTAAAATTCACAAGTACTTAATTAGCTATTTGCACTTAAGCTGTATCATAATTTTGCTAATGTGCAGAATTAGTCCAACCATTAAGATAATAAAATATTGTAGGGAAAGTTTCAGGATAAAACATTATTTCTGTCTCTGCAAAATCTTGAGGGGGAAAAAAAGAAAAGCAGTCAACTCCATTCAGTCCCAAGCTTAAAGCACTGGAATTCAGTTCTTACAACACTGAAACGCTCTTCTGTCGGGTTAGGAAAGAGACTTCCATGGTGTGGGATGCAGAGCTGGATATATAAAAAGAATACAACCTGATTCAAGACTGTACTGAGAGGTTTGATTTCCAGCCTCCATTTTTTTCCTGCCTTCTTTTGTCTTGTCCTAAACTTCCCTAATACTAAAGCTGTTCTGGATCATCCCCTCTGCTTTTCAAGCCCTTCTCACTTTGACCTTACTGTAATGTTAAACTGGACATTTATTTTTCTAGAACTTAGAACACTTAAAAGCAGTGAAGCAAGTAGGTCTCAGTTTCTTTTGACTCGCATCAATTTTTTGTTTGATTCTCAGTGGTCTATAGTGCAAGCTACGATAGCAGCTTTTCTCCTGCCTGGGTGAATAACCTGCCATCTCTTAAGAAGTACATTGGTGCTGAGCCTTTTTTCTCTTGGAGAATTAGTGATCTTTTTCATATGGTTTTTACAACACTGTTAACAAGTAAGTAACTGAGACCTCTCTCCACTTTCTTAATGAAAAAGTTTAAATGTTATTGGAGATCACAGAACCCTGTACAAATGATTTCACAAGCCTCTTTGGCAAATAGGCTGAATGAGGTGTGTGTACACACATGTTTTTCCTAATCTGCCCTCTGCTCCATCTCTCTGCTCCCCACTGCTAGTGATTCCTCTGGTGGGAGGTCACAAGACCTCCTGATTAGGACATGTGGCTGGGATTAGTAAGCAGGGGTTTGTCACAAGTTCTGCTCCTCATCTGTCGTGATGCTAAGGGCAGGTAACACGGCTATGTATTTCTGACCTTTTTATTTTCTGGCTTAGTCATTCGACTGCAAACAGTAATCCCATCTTTGCTCTGTATTTGTACAGGGAAGTCCCTGTCACGTATTCCGACTGCAGGTGCTACTGCCACGGTAGGTAACAGTCAATCTGCTGTTTCCTACTTGCACGAGTATGCTGATGGAATCTTGAATGCTCCCAAAACAGAAGGCCTGTGCTAACTCATCTTACCAGCACCTCATTCCTTACTGCAGGAAGGGCTAAAACCCTTGAAGCGAACAAGCTACCAGATGATAACATTCCCAGAGATGCAAAGTTTTTACGATGGAGAGAGTCTAGTAGGGTTTTCCAAAGAGGCAGTGGTAATACTTCCACCAAGTTGGCCAGGCTGGATGCGGCTTTGAGCAACCTGCTCTAGTGGGAAGTGTCCCTGCCTGTGTCTCACCTCAGCCTCCCTCTATCTGAACCAGACACACCCGGAGTCCTCCTCTAGGACTAGAATGTTGCTAGAGAAGTGATACATTAGCAGTGATGCTCAGCAATTGTAATTGTCAGAAACCTTTATGAGCAGTTACCACGCATCTCTGAGCAGTTAACTAACCCCATTTTCACTAAGAAGATTATAGAGCTCATTTAGATTAAATGAGAAGACAGTTTAGTTTATCCTAGCATAAAAACGCAGCGGTGTTGCTCGAGAGGTCATTTTTTTCAGCATAGCGCCATCAGCTCAGACAACACTGGCTTTTCTTGAACAGCTTCAGACGGAACGCACAGGCCATCGGCGGCACGCGCGGGTCTGCGGCGTCGCTGCAGCCTCACCAGCCGGGTCTCTACTTACCAGAGCAGGATGATGTCAACACAGAGCTATCCCTTCCTGGCTTCTTGACCTGAGTGTGCTCAAGGGCTGATTCTTAAGGCCTTCTTTAAGTGGAGTTTCATTTTAGGGTTTTCAGGTTTGCACAAGAAAAAGGTAGTTAGTCGAGGTTACAAGATGCTGAGCAGCAAGCAGCCTTTGTTGTCAGAACTATTGCAGTACAAAATTGTCTGTATGTTTTAAACTGTTTCTCTCTGCTAAAACTGGGGTCATACATGCTGAAGGACGGGAGTCTTGTGGCGTCGAAAAACACCTAGGCTGGACATAAACAGAAATGCAGCTGGCAAACAGTTAAAACAATGATAATTGAGTCAACCTTATGAACTCCTCGTTGGTGCCGATTGCGTGCTGTGGTGCCGTAAATTCCACTTAAGAGATGGATGATTGTTTTTTCTGTCGAAACTCTGCAGAAAACAACTTCTTACTGTGTCGTATTTACGGTATCCCCGTCGGCTTGCTCTCTGAAGTGTATCATTCCAAGTAAATATCCCCATGTTAAAAGGCCAGTCCTTAAGTTTGCTCTCCATCATAGTCACAGCAGCTGTCAAATGCAGCTACCTTGCAGTAATCCCACATGAAGGGGGTTTCTTAAAAATGTTTTGAAGCTGTGTTGGGAAACTGTGCATAATTATTTTGACAATGCCTTCTCTTATGAATTGGTCCCTGTATATCAGGTGTGGCTCAGTGATGATTTTCTAGCTGCATAGTTCACACAGACCATAGCATTATTTATCCTGTGCAAACATTTAAACAACATCTCCCGCTTTTCTCACTGTACAGTCTGGTTATTTTTTCATTGTCTTTTATCAGGATTTTCATCAATGTTTCCCCACGGCTTCCAGATTGTTCACAATGCAGATGCAGCAGTTCTGTTCATTGGGCTGGGCAACAGCAATCACGTTACCCATGCCCTGCATTCTTTACATTAGTTCATAGGAAGACAAATGTAATGATAGCTAGTTCTAATCGGAGACAGAGGGACACTTGGTTGTTTGTTTCAAAAGCCATGATTGACATCAGAAGAAGGCCTCATCTCCATTTGCTGCTTCCCCATGCTTTTGCTAGTGACTGTTTATTCTTTGATGCAGCCTGGTGCATATGAATCTCCTGTTGTTACAGCAGTTTACACTGATAGAGGTGTTGTGGCTGGTACCTAAGATCTGAAGCAGGTGGGTTTGAGTGGGTTTTGAACCTTAAGAGTTTTTCAGTTCTGTTTCTGTGGACATAATTTTATTTTTCCATAAATGCGTAAAGCATTTAGAAGCCCTGCAGTGCTTCTGACAATAACATTTTATGATGTGAACTCCACTTTGTCAGTGCTAAGTATAGGCTACGGATCCTTTCCGCGCTACGTTCCCCAGGATCTTCTGGAGAAACCTTGCTTAAAGTGACGGGCTTACTGTTTCAGGAAAGATGGAAGGCAGCTTTTTTCTTATTTGAGGGGTCCTATATGTTCTTCTAATAATCATTATTTGTAAGGGATCTTCCAAATATTTTAGATCCCGTAGGGATTACTGATGCAGAGTTTCTGGATTTTATTGCTGTGTTCTCTGTTACAAGAAGCATGCTCGTAGGCAGGAATTCACAGCTTACATTTTTTCTTTTCATATAAATATCTATTTTATAGCTGTTATGAAAGCTGTAGTACAGAATTCTCTGTGGCATGAATCTCGTTGAGAAAAAACAAAACAGCAAACCCACCCCGCTTGTACAGAAATTGAAAATTGTTTTATTTAAATGATTAATGGATATAATGGCCTATTTCAGAGATCATAGGATTTAACCTGTAGTTATTAAGCACTTAACATTGATACGGCTTAGATTCAGGAGGCCCATTTGGGTAAAGTACAGTATCATTTATGTGAATGTATGTTAAGAAAATGCATTTCATTTAGGAAAAGGTACAGTAAAGAGTAAACCTCTCTTTATGAAGCCAGTGACATTTATGAAAAGCAGGGTACAAAATATTTTGGTTCCGGCGTCTCTTTCAGCCCTGGCACATGTAATGCCCATAGCATCACTTAAATTAATGTGCTTATTCCTTCTAGCGTTTTAGGTATATTTAGAACCACTGGTAGGCTTAAAATCTTGTATGGAAATCTTCAGTGATACTTTTTTTGTGTGTTTACTTGTGTTGGAAAGGACAGAATTCTGTTCTGGAGTAACAGAAATGAAGGAGAATGCGCTGCATTTTCCTAATGATTATTGTCTATACATTGTTTTTCTGTTCAGCTTTGTATTACTTGAACTTGGAGAATTAAGACAAATCAAAGCTGTGCATTGGTCCAGATAAGAAGTGAAAAAAAAAGATCACTAAGAGAGACAGCAGCAGGAGTAACAATTTGGAGCATCTGTGGTGGGAGAAAGGATTACGAGATGTCAGATAATTGGTAGGAAAGCTTTTATGCACTGCGGAGTCACGCTGAAGAATGTGGTCATTAAACTATAAAGATAAATGGAGACGGACAGGAACAGGAACTATAGATTACAGTAAGCTTCTTTAAATGTTTCATCTAGCTTTTTAAAAGCTGGCCATATGAAGCAGCTCTGATAGGAAAATGTGTATAATGCTTGCCTTGTAACTGCACGTCGCGTCCCTAGCGCCCCAGTGTACCTTCAGGGCTCGTCCCAGTTGGTATGATGGGAGTGAGCTGTGGAATTCCACTTCCTTAAGTATGCCATCTGTGACAGTGGAACATCACCACGGACAGTACGGCAGGGCATAAGAAACAGAATTTGCAGGTTGAAGTAGATTTAATTAGATTGGCTGGTTTGGTAGGAGAAGTTAGACAGACCTGTGGGCGCACGAGCCCTTCTTTAGTCTCAAATCAAACCGTGAGCTCAGTAGCCTTATGGTACTATGGTATAAATTAACATATATCCTGAGTAACCTCCCTTCCACTGGCCGCAAACTGCCTTTTTCTCTTCCCTAACATTGTCTCCTCTCTTACCCCCTAATAACTTCTCTTTTCCTTCAAAGCTGTCCGCTCTCCTGTCTTTCAGACACGATCTGATAAGCATGTAGCACCAATCCATTTTGGACCCCTGGAGTGCTGAAAGACTTGACTTTTTTTACAGCTATAACAACTGGTTTATTGCAGCATAATACCTCAAAAGGCAAATCTAACTAATAATTTTTTGAGATATGAGGAAATGAATGAAGAAAAACTTGAATGTGTACTGGAGCCAATGGTTTGAAAATGGTAGTTTTCATGGGAGTTTTAGTAATTTCAGAACTATTCCATTTTACCTTTGTTTCCAAACCTTGAAATTGTACTGCTTACCAAATAAGAAAGCAGTCCAGAAATGTTGATCTTCATAATCCCTCATAGAGGTATGTATCACTTTGAACAACGTGAACTCAGAAGTGTTTCCAGGGTCCTGTAACATTTGTGACATCTTGGTATCAGTTTCTGGTTTTAGTGCATTTCTCACCCTTTTCTTGTCTCCTTAGGCATATTCAGTGATTCTTAGACCTCTGGCTGTACTCTGGTGAGCTTAGTAGGGCAGAAACTTGTATTTGTTGCCTTCCAGCGTCCAGTCTTCTTAAATGTGCTGGAATATTGTCCTGGGTTCAACTAGGGTAGGGGTTTCACAAGAATCTGGGAGGGGACTTAGCCAGGATAGCAAAACTAAACCAGCCAAGAGGCTGTTTGGTACCAAAGTGATGTCAAGCTCTGTTTGTACGGGGGGAACTTGCCTGTGGAAGCGTGTGCAGGGCAGGTGGTGGGTTCCAGGTGATGAGCAGTTGAGTTATACGTCACTTGCTTTATATATTCTTTCATTATGATTATTGTTACTACTGTTGTTTCTTCTCTCTCTTATTCTGCTAAAAGCTCCATATCTCAACCCACAGCTTTTTTTTTTTCTCCCAGTTCTCCTTCCTGTCCTGTGAAGGCTGGAGCGAGCGGCCCTGTGGTGCTCGGTTGCCATCTGGACCTAAACCACAACAGAAACAGCAGGAGTAACTAGTGCAGCTTCTACAGCCCTGCTTTCTCTCCATGCAACAGCAACATTGTGGACTATCCCAGCCTTTCTAAAGCTAAGTACTGTTTATTTAGTCACACCATGGACAGGAGTAAACCTCCTGTAAAACAACAGTTATCCCATCCAACCAGGCAGGTTCTCTGTATCTGTGTAGATCATCTGAGATGGCCTCCTGACATGGCTGCAGGTGACCCTAATTCAGTTCTCCAGCAGGCTGTGAGTAAGCTTGGACAAGCAAACATACGTGCTCTTGTGAGGGCCACTGCCGAGGTTGTTCCCAGACCCTTTTTGTTGCCAGACCAGTAGTATCAGATCAACCTGGTAAAAGGATGCCCCCTCTCCCCTTGGGGAGAATCTTTAAAGGGTGTAAGTCATGCACATTTCCAGTGTTGTTTTTCCTCTACACTTAATGGTAAGCGTATCCTTTATATCATCACAACAGAAGTGTTGCAGTATTTTGTGCCTTCTCGGCACCTGTTAGGTTGCTGCATCACAGTCTAATGACCCAGGATCTTAGGACGTTGCCACGTCCTAAGAAATATTCTTAGTTTCAAAGTTGCCCCATTTGTAATTAGAGAGATATAAATCTCGCTCTACCTTTTGCCCTCACCGTGCCAGCTGAAGCTGTCTATTTCGATTTCTCAGAATTCCTTTTTGGCAAAGTCAGAGAGCATACAGCAGACAATAGTTTCTGTAGGTTGTGGCCTAGCTCCCTGACTTCTTCCATTATGAAATGGAAGGTAGTAGACAGGTTGAACAAAGATGGAGCTCAGCTCAACTGAACAGGCCCAAGACTCGCTTGGTTGTCAGGCTTGCGGTGGAATGAAAAACAATTTTTCTGCATCTACACGTTGAGTGGGGATGCAGGAAAAGCTATAAAAGAAAGGGAAATGGTTGAGAGGAAAACATGAGGTAGACCTGGGCAAAGGAGAGGATTTATGGAAACTGAGGAAAGGCTGAAGGGAGCATAGCCTAAATGGGAATAAGTGAAATGGAAAAAGAAGAAAGGCTGAAAAGAATTTAAGTTTTAAGGAGTTTTCAGAATTGGAATATTCTGAGTGATCTGCCCTAGTTTTTGTTTTCCCTTCCAACCCCTAATGTTCTGATTCTGCGATTGAAAAGGAAGAGACCTCTAAGAATAAAAATGTTTATTCTGGGGTTATCAGAGAATCATAGAATGTATTGGGTTGAAAAGGACCCCCAAAGGTCATGTAGTCCAACCCCCCTGCAATCAGCAGGAACATCTCCAACTAGGACAGGCTGCTTAGAGCCTCCTCAAGCCTGGTTTTGAATTTCTCCGGGGATGGGGCCTCCACCTCCTCTCTGGGCAACCCATTCCAGGGATCTGTCACTCTCATTAAAGAACTTTTTCCTAATGTATAACCTAAATCTCCCCTTTTCCAGCTTAAAGCCATTATCCCTTGTCCTGTGCTACAAACCCTTGTGAATAGACCCTCTCCTGCTTTCTTCTTTCAGGTACTGGAAGGTGTTATAAGTGCCCCCAGAGCCTCTTTTTCTTCAGGCTGAACAACCCCAACTCTCTCAGCCTGTCCCCACAGCAGAGCTGCTCCAGCCTCTGCTCGTCTTTGTGACTGTCCTCCTGACGTGCTCCAACAGGTCCATGTCCTTCTGGTGTTGGGAGCTCCAGAGCTGGACACACCAGGTGAGGTCTCACTAGGGCAGAGCAGAGGGGCCGGGTCACCTCTCTCCATCTGCTGGCCATGCTGCTTTTGATGCAGCCCAGGATTGGATTGGCCTTCTGGACTGCCATGGAGCATTGGGGGCTCATGTCCAGCTTTTCATTTACTAGTACCCCCAAGTCTTTTTCCAATGGACTGCTCTCTAGAATGTCCTCTCCTGTTCTATATCCACTGAATAGTCCACCCTTCAAACTCGCATCTCTCCAGCTTAGAAAGGAGAGTGTTGTGGGGGATGGTGTCAAAGGCCTTGGCACAGTCAAGACAGATGATGAACAGAGCCCTTCCCTTATCCGCTGATTACTTCACTGTAGAAAGACACCAGATTGGTCAGGGAGGCCTTGCCTCTGATAAAGCTGTGCTGACTCTTTTGAATTGGCTCCCTGTCTTCCATGTGCCTGAGCACATCTGCTTAGGAGGATGTTGCATGCCTTTCCCAGGCAGAGAGGAGATGCTGACAGGTCAGTCAGTAGTTCCCAGGGTCCTCCTTTCTACCCTGTTTAAAAGCAGGGGTGATGTTTCCCTTCTCCCAGTCACCAGGGACCTCACCTGACTGACAGGGCTTTTCAAATATTATGGACAGTGGCTTAGCTACTGCATCAGCCGATTCCTTCAGTACTCTGGGGTGCACGTCATCGGGTTCCATGGACTTGTGAATGTTAAAGTTCCTCAGGTATTCACGAGCCTTGTCCACGTTGACCCTTTCCTTCCCTACCTGATTTCCTACAGCTGGGAAATGAGAGTTCTTGTGCTCTATGAAAGCATCCCTAAAGATCTGCTGGCTCTGCTCCATTTCCTTGACCCTAAGGGGTGTTCCCCAGGAAGTCTTACTAACTCCTTGAAGTGCTGGAGGTTTGATTTCCTAAAATTTAGGGTCCTGACTTTTCATCTCCCTCCTATCCCTTAGGACAGTGAACTGCATTAATGCATGATCACTGCAGCCCAGGCTGCCTCCTACCTTGATGTCCCCGATGACTTCACTAGCATTTATGCCCATCAGGTCTAGCGTTGCATACCCTCGGGTAGGGATGTCTATTTCCTGCCTTAAGAAGTTGTCATCTGGGCACTGAGTCTCCTGGATTGCCTACAGCTTGCCCTGCAAATTTTCCAACGTGTATCGGGGTGGTTGAAAACCCCCAGTAGGATGAGAGCCTGTGCGCACAGTGTCTTCTGGAGCTGGAGTGAAGCCACTGCCCAGAAAGACTTTTGGAATATAAGAGGGGCACTACCCAAGCTTCTTTATAGCAAGACCTCCCTAGGAATCCAGTGGGTTGTGCTATGTAAAAGTGAGATACAGTCAGCAGTTTCACTGGGGCTGGCATACAGCTTCTAATGCACCAGGAGACTTTACATCCCATTTACTTCATTAGATCTTTTCTGTTCCATCTTTCCTTACCAGAGCTACTACTCGGCGCACTTTCCGATGAAGGGATGGAATTAGCTGGAACAGCTTGTGGGTCTGTATGCAGCATATGTTTCATTGTCTTACACTGACCTTGCATTAGTATGACAACTAAAAAAATCGATACTTAGATAACATTACCCTTCCTGTTACTAATAGCTGAAATAGTAAGAAACAAATATGGCTCTTATCTGGCTGTAAAGAATTTTTTTTTAAATTTGAAAATTCAGCTTAAGTTTTTGTGTTAATTTTTCTGGCCATTAATAGACGTACCACTTTTGAAATTTTACTAAGGACTAAATCTTTCATTTTTCGTTTTATTGGAGAGATCATCCTGTATCAAAATCAGTGCTGCCTGCAGAACAGTAAGACTTCAGGAAAGAAGTGCTAGAAGTGCTTTCAAGCCACCCTGTATTACTGATTGCTGGTGTATAAAACGTACCCTATAGGGAAGGGGAATTCCTGTCCATTAATGTAGAGGAGGAAATCCAAACCTGGACACCAGATTTAACCACTGCAGAACTTACTTAGCCATCGCTCCTAGTTCGAATGGAAACATTTGCTTTGGGACTTTGCAAGTCTCTTCCACTTCAATTCATGTGTCTTGGATTTGGTGCTTAATGTTGACAGATTTAATTATCTGGGTTCAGATTATACATGTCAAATTTCTATTTGTATTGAAGCTCACCTAGAGGTATGGCAGGGGCAGGCGAGGGACAGGGACAACAGTCAGGTGAGCAAGACCTTCAGCAGTCACAGACTCGGGCTTCTGCCTGCTGTGGCTGGCTGCAAGCAGAGGTGCAGGCTGGGGCGGTCTCTGAGCCCAGCCCCGCTCGATGCACAGGCGTGCAAGGCAGGGTCTACTGACACTGCAGATACTACTTTCCCATCCCTTGTCCTGACTTGAAGGCCCCAGTTCTCTGCACCCGCAGTGAGAAGCAGACAGGACAGGTGGCCCCAAATTGACCAGTAAGGGATTCCATCCCAAAGCTGAGGTGTCACGAGGGTCAAGCATCTTCTTCGATGTCTGGTGTCTGAGAAGGACTCTGTCCATTTTGCCTTCACTCCTGATCTGTGTGTTCCCGAATCCGGTTCCAGAATCGGCTCTAAACCTTGACATGCACAAAATTAAGGGATCAGTCACTTTCTGTCAGCTGATTAGAGTTCATAGTTTACAGTTTCTCCCTCGGGGATCGCATTTTATGACTTTATCCTGTGGGACTCTGTCTGTCAACCAGGGATAACAGTTTACTTATTTAGTGATCAGGGCGTGCTGACATCATCCTTAGGTTGTAAAGTGCCTACAGTCATTTGGGTTCTAGCTTACTGTTAGAAGTTCTAAATCCATAGATAATAAACCATAAGACCTGAACCCTAAACAGTAGGCTGCGCGCCCTTATGGGGGGCCTGTATCTGTCTCCTGGTGCCAGACAGCGTTCAGCTTTGTGGTCTGCTCTGAGGCTATGGGCAGACGGTAACTAGGAAAGCATTTGGAAAAGTGGATCTGTTCGTGCGTGCCTGAACTGCAAGAGGGGCGAGGCACTGTGATGCCAGAAAGGTGGAAGCAGGCAGCTCCCGAGGGGTTAACCTGCTGTCACTCCCTAGTCTGATTTCTTGGTCTTCAAAATGGAGATGAAACAGGCAATGTTTGTGGCTTGTGTTTTCTTTTTTTTTTTTGTCTGTTAAATTTGGTTTGCTTTTCTTGGGAGCTTTCAGGATTTGTGTGGCTTGATGCTTTTATAGGATGATGCCTTTTTGCTACATCAGCAAACAGCAGATCAGACATTTTCGTTGCAATGGATACCAAGGCAAAGGCGTTTTATGTACTGGAGAGTGCTTCTAGCCCCGAGCATTTGGCATCGGTGTAGACGGCTGGCTGGACTTGGGAGAGGTTGTCTGCAGCTCCAAACGTTCCTTCATCCCTCTGTCCAGCTCCCTGTCCTTCTCTTTCTGTCCCTTTGCCCGACCATCCTTCCCACCGCCTCTAGCCCTTTGTACAGCTCGCTCGCCGCTCGGGTACAGGCTGATGCCCGCATGCTGCTCTCTCACGCTTGCGTCTTTCTGCCTCCCGGCTGCTCGCCGTTGCTCGCGGTTCACAGCCGTCCGTGCCCGGGTGGAGGTGGCGGCCGCGGCGGGATGCTACCGCAGAGTGCGCTGCTGCCCTCGGCTGAGCGCAGCCTGCTGCTGCAGCAGGGGCGGCTCACGCGTCCGCAGTAGCTCCATCCCGCTCATCACAGGCCATAGCGGCACTTCGCCGCATGCGCGGTGCCCGCTGTTCCGCTGGTAACTAGCGCCCGCTGGATTCGCCGTTCTCTCCTGCCGCTCGGCTCGGCAGCGGACCGTCTTGGCTTCCTGATCCTCCGCGCTGTTGAGGGGACGAACAGTCATCCTCGGAGCTGCCCCGCGGCGCCCGCGTCCAGCAGCAGCGCGTCGAGCAGCGCCCTCCGCCCGCGTTAGCAGCGCGGTGCAGCAGCGGGCACGGCGAGCTGGGCGAGCGAGGCGGCCGCAGGGCCCGGGGCTGGCTCCGCTGCGGGTCTCGCTGTGAGCGCCAGAGGCGAAGGACAGAGACCGGGAGCCGCGGCTTCTCGCTGCCCCTATCTTGTCTCCGCCCCAGCAGCCAGTTCACGCTCGGTGCCTGCAAGTACCGTGGCAGTCTTTGCGCGGTGCCCTCCTGCCCTCCTTGCATCAGCCCCTGTGGCACCTGCATGTGTGCAGCAGAAGCCGGGATCTGTCACTATGACTTCACAGCAGGGTCTGTTTGACTTGCCGCTTGTGTGGGCTCGAGCAGTGTGAGTGACTCCTGCTTCTGTTACTTTTTGGTTAGTCCGTTTCCTGTTAGCTGAGTCTCTCCAGTGTTTAGGGTTATCAAGGGCCATTGGGTTGCTTTTTTTCCCCTTGTCCTTGCTGAATGCTGTTCTCTGAGCAGTTTGAAGATGACCTAAAACATTGGGTGCTATTGCTGCTGGGTGCCTGTGTTTTCTGTGGGTGAAGGATGCTCAGACTCTAAATTATTGATCAGAATTCAATTTATTTAAGCTAACACTAGCAGGAGAAAGAACATAGTACCATTTTTCATTCCTTCAGATGATGGAACCATGACATTATGCAGAATCAGAAGGACTTCCTATCAAGGCACAGTTCACAGCGCCTGTCTGTAGTGAGGCCCTACTGATATCTTGGTCTTTAGAAGTCTTACAGAATTTTCTTGAAAGAAATTCCATTCATCCTTTTACTTTCAAACGAAAGAGCGTTCACTTAAGACCCTTCTGCTTCAGGGTAAGATAAAGATGTGTAATCACCAGTGCTGAGTAGGAGCTGCCTACGGGCTTCTTACTGTTAGTCAGCTAAGTTTATCCTGTGCCCAAGGTGTATGTGCAGCACAGCGTATGCTTGAAGGTCAAGCTGTACATGCAGCATAGCACAGCGGGGCACGTGCCTTCTCAGGTCAGCTGTTAACATCAGTTGCTGTCTCTTCATCAGTACGTTGGTCTTCTGGTTATGATCAGTGCAGTAGCCTTCCCTGGTGCCACCCAGCATTCCCTCTGTGCTCTCAGATTGGAGGTTCTTGGTGTGAAACTGTGCAGGCATGAGGCTGTCGCTGCTGGAATGGTGGTTGAGTTGAGAGATGTCAGAAATTTCTTGCAGGGCTCTGCTCTGGGTGTAGGGCAGAAGCACAGACAGGTGAAATCTGGGATTTTCCTCAGGCAGCAGAACTGAGTTGTCCATGAAGGAAAAAGCAGGCTGATGGCTATGCCTCTTGTTGATAAGATTCACCTCAGCCTATTTCTCTAGTCTCTCAAGGTCCCTCTGGATGGCAGCATGATACTCTGCCTCATCAGTCACTCCTCCCAGTTTTGTGTCATCTGAAAACTTGCTGAGGGTACTCTGCTTCATCATCGCTTTTCGATATGCTTCAGCATCATATGTTTTTCTTTCCACGTGCACCAGGGCTCTCCCATGGTCTTGTGCTCCCAGAGCCTGTTTGCGGTGGATATCTAATTTTTTTCTGTTTGCTTTGTGTGCTGGTTTTGGCCGGGATAGAGTTAATTCATAATAGCTAGTATGTGGCTGTGTTTTGGATTTGTGCTGGAGTCAGTATTGATAACACTGTTGATAACTCTTTTTTTTTTTTTCAGTTACTGCTGAGCAACACTTGCAGTCAAGGGTTTTCTGCTTGTCACACTGCCCAGCCAGGAAGAGGGGGGTGGGGGTGCACAAGAAGCTTGGGAGGGGCCACAGATGGCACAGCTGACCTTGAAAGACCACAAGAGAGACGCTCCAGAGCGTATGATGTCACGCTCAACATATAGAGACGGGGGAAGAAGGAGGGGGACACACACATTAGGAGCGGTGACATGTCCCGAGTCCGCGCTGCACGTTGCCGCTGGAGCCCGGCTCTCCCGGAGATGGGCGAACACCCGCCTGCCGCTGGGAAGCGGCGAATGAATCGCTTATCTGGCTGTTTGTGTGTGCAGCTTCTGCTCGACATATTGAACGGTCTCTATCTCAACCACTTCTGTGATTCTCTCTCCCCTCCCAGCGTACGGGAGTGAGAGCGGCTGCGTGAGGCTCAGTTTGCTGCCGGAGAGGTACCCGGCAGCTGAAGGAGGAGAAGGGGGTAGGGAGGGGACATCCCCATCCAGGAACAGCCACCCTGCACCTCCCCCTGAGCCTCCCTCGGCGCTGCTCGCCCTGTTCAGGTGCCCTCAGCTCCAGAAGCTCCCCTGAAGCCTGTCCTGCAGCCCCAGGCCGCCCCCAAGCCCTGTCGTGACGTGGTAAGCTCGCCAAACGCCCGCGGTTATCCCTTAATGCTGCAGGGAGAGGCAGCCCGCCTCTCCGCGGGAGGGGGATCCCTCTCTAGTCCGCAGCAGCTCCG
>VYZU01033245.1:43696-56412 GCA_013401355.1 Ceyx cyanopectus | reverse complement strand
CATCTTTGTGTATCTCCCAGGGCATTCTGAAGCTCAGCAGATGGTTTTAAGCATCATGAGAATCACCAGGGGAAGGGATGTAGCTGCTGTTCAGCATGGTGCACCTTTGAGATCTTTTGGGGGGTTTGTGTAAGGTGACAGGGCAAGGGGTGATGGTTTGGGGTTAAAAGAGGGAGACTGAGACTGGAGAGGAGGAGAAATTGGTGCTGAGGGTGGCAGAGGCTGTGCCAGGCTGCCCAGAAGGAAGGCTCTGTGCTCAGAGTGAGGAGGAGGAGGCAGGGACTAGTGCAGCTCACAACAGCATGTAAGGATGTCAATCTGCTCCAACAAACCCTGAAATTTCTAGCAATCCACCTTGCAGCTCTGTTTCACAGCCTGGAATTCTCTTGGCACTGCCCTGCTGGTTTCACTAGACATGATGCTCCTTGCACTTGGAGGATCTGTATAATTTACAGGTAGCTTTGGAAGATGGGAAGCAAGAAAACACTCTAGTAAAGCTGCTGCTGTAATACCCGTGGTCAGAGGAGCTGGGGATGACATTTCTGAGCCCTGGATTAATTTTGATTTTCCTGTGCATTTAGCTTGAAGGCAAAGAAGGTTTCCTGTGTAATCTGGGAATTACAAGAAGTTTTGTAGCTTAGTATCTCTGTGGTGTGTATTTCCTACCTGGTTCTTGTGACAGATGTGTTCTGTTTGTCACACGTGGGACTGGAATCTTGAGGTTTTTGAGCTACATTTAGTTGATTTTCAGGCTTTGCATGGCCTTGATTTGAAGTGTTCTTCACAACAGTGCCTGGGCTGGGGCAGAGTGGGGAGCAGGAGCCTCTGCTAATAAAATAAAGCCCTGGACCCATTCCTGAGAGCAAATTCATTTTCCCTGCACTCTCCAACAAACTGTCTTTAGTCTAATAAGCTTCCTTCTGTCATTCACACTTCTTCTGAGTCACAGCATTGCAGGCAAGCTATTTAAAAATTCACCACCACCACGCTGGGGAATGTTCTGTGGATCTTGGAAATCTGGTTGGGCCTTTTGGCTTCCAGCTGAGACAGAGCAGACGAGGGGAGATGGTCCCAGCTACCATCAAATGCTCCCTTTCTGAGGTCCACCAAAGCCAGGCATGTGCTCCTCCTGGGGGGACTTCCATGGGTAAGCTGTGGACTTGGGGTGGAAATGTGGAAATATTTATCTTGGCTGTCCATCAATGCCTGCTTGGTTAAGGTATTCAGAAGGATCTTTATAAATAGCTCCTTATCTCCTGGTGACATATGTACCCAAGCTTTCCAAAAACAGGATCTGTTGCAGGTGGTACATTCCTTTTAAGTGATACATACATATATATATATATATATATATTGCCATGCCTCAAAACCCAGCACCTTGAGAGTGCTGGTGAGTCAATAATTGCTGTGCACCAACCTTCCCTAAAGCTGCTTGGAGGATTCACTGAAGCTGCTGAGACACTCCTGACACCTTCTAGAGCTCAGCAGGCTTTGGTGATGGTGTTGCCATGGTACCTATCAAGTGAAGCTTTTGATGCCTCTTGAAAACTCCCTTTATTCCCCACCAGAGGCCAGGATTCTCAATGAGCCTTTTGGTAGTGCCTGGAAAACTCTTGAGAGGTCTCAAGGACTGGTGAGCATAGAAAATAGAGATTTTTCCAAAGGTGGCATCAGCTCCTCTCTGTTGTGACACCAGGAGGTATCTGGTGTCTTATTTAGGCACGCTGCAGGGAAAAGATCATTACTGCCTCCTGCTCCCATCTGCTCATTGTCAACTCCAAATGGAATATCCCTTGGTGCACAAAATAAATCTCTCCTGCCAGGCATCAGTCAGGGAGGGCGTGTTGGAAACAAACAAATGCAAATCATTTCACATTCAGTGATGGCCGTGGATTTGCTTTGCAGATTTGGAGCAGACAATCCTTTAACACCTTGAAATATTCATGGGTTGGGGTGGGGTTTTTTTTTCCCACATTAAAACGCCTTACAACTCTTTCTACCTGTAAGCAGGGAGCTCTGTTTCCTTTGCTGTCAACTTCACCATGCACCTGCAGAGTGGAAATAAAAGGGGGGATTAAAACTATGGCAAAAACAAGGCAGGCACCACAAACCAGGCAGCTCAGCAGCACCTTTTCTTGGGTTGGGTGTAAGCTTTTTGTGGGGAAAAACTTCTGTAAAATATAAATATGCCTGATTCTGTTGTTGCAATCATTGTAACCTGGGCAGCTGGTTGTCTGGGCTGACTCTGCCACCATCAATTTCTTCTGCTCTCCACTCTCAGTCTTTCTGAATTCAAACCATCATCCCCTGTCCTGTCCCAGAAGTCCCTCCCCATCTCTCTGCCAGGCCCCTTGAAGCCCTGACAGTCCCAGAAGGTCTCCCTTCCCAAAATATAAGGGTTTTTTTTCTGAAAATGGAGTTTTACTTATATGTGGAAAACTAGCAAATGAAAACAAGTCATTAAAAAAAAAAAAAAAAAAGGCAATTACTTAGGTTGCTGATGTGATAAAAATACCCTCAGCAGAGACAGCGGAGTGTGTGAGGACATGGGAATGTCTTGCTCAGGTAAGAGAGAGGCAGGTGAGGGGAAACTCAACATGTCAGGTATCTGCACAGTTTATTAGCTGCTTATTTGTGGTGTTTATTAGCTGCTTATTTGTGGTTTTTATTAGAGGTCTTCTCCAGATGCTTTGCTTCAAGGTGAGGCCACAGTGAATCCACAAACCCATTGACTGCTCCTAATTGATGGGTACGGAGGGAAAGGGACCTTTCTGCTCTAAGTGGGGATTTCTTCAGCAAAATACCAAAAGAATAGGGAGCAGTGACTGAATTTAGCCCCTGGGGAGGTCACCATAGCAACCCTGGCTGATGGCTGCTGTGTTCTCAGAGCCTGAGCTGCTGCTGCTTGGCCTTTGGGAAGGTGGGGGGACGTGGTGCAGATCTCCGGGATCTGGCACTGGAAGGGAGAGTTGGTTTGGGTTTGTTTTCAGTGTTGTGATGAGGAGAGAGGCTGGGGATGCTTTTGAGCTGCCTTGGCAGGGCTTTCTGTGTAGCCATATGTTCCCTTCAGCAGGAGCCTGGGGGGAAGCAGAACACTTGCACGAGGGGAAAAATGCCTTGACAGCTATAGGACTATTTTTTACTTAGTTTTAACCTTTTACACTTAAGGCTCATGGACAAAAAGCAGAAATCAATAGTTTGGGCTCCTTCTACTGACTTACTGCCTTTACTTAGGTCAGAAAGTTGCAGCCAAGACCTTTTATTTATTTTATAAGATAAATGGAGTAAAACTTTTGCTGCTACTGACAACATGCCTGCTGTTCCAGGCAACAACCAGCCAGAAACTGACCCAAGTGACAGGGTCTTGCTTAATTGCATGTCTTTGGCTGAGCAAACTGGCCCAAATATTGGGTAATAATAAACTGTTGGCCTGGGATCAGTGTGAGACAGTTTCACACGCCCGTTTAGAGTCTATTTTTAGATGACAAATGCAGTTCTCACTGACAGCAACAAACTGGGGGTTCTTGCAGCAGCTTCGTGCTCGGCCAAGACTAGAAAAAATGATTTCAATACAGAGCAATCACCACCCTCTATTTGTCTTCCAGAAAGCAAACCTTTAGCAATTACTTCTGTAAAGAAGGATGAATTCTATATAGCTAAGAGGTACATTTGTATGTGTGTTTGTTCCATAGGGAGGACAAATGCTCCCTTTTTTCTCCTCTAAGCAGGTTGTCACTAGGCTTTGTGAGCAGCATTTCTGGAGAACAAAGCCAGAGGATCTCTTTGAAGTGAAGGCAGGGAAAGGGCTGTTTAGAAAACCAGTGGAGGGCTTGTATGGGTGCTGGGGGGTCTGTGGTGGTGCAGGAGCTGGGTGGTGGGCATGGTGTGAGGCAGATCAGCAACCGTGGCTGGAGAGCATCACTTGGAACTGCTCTCTTGGGAAAGGGAGTATGGTGGAGACAGCCAGGGGTCCCAGGGCATGGAATCACAGACTGGTTTGGGTGGGAAGGGACATTTCAGGGTCACCCAGTGCACCCCCCTGCAAGGAGCAGGATGCTCAGAGCACCAACCTCCCCTGGGGTGGTGCCAGGGCTGGGGCAGCCACCACCTCTCTGGGCAGCCTGGCACAGCCTCTGCCACCCTCAGCACCAACCATTTCTCCTGCTCTCCAGTCTCAACCTCCCTCTTTGAGTTCAAACCATCCCCCCTTGTCCTGTCCCAACAGCTCCTGCTCAAAAGTCCCTCCCCATCTCTCTGCCAAGCCCCTGAAACCTTGTCTCTTTCCTTCAGCATCTTCATTAAGAAGACATTAATACTAATAACAGGCTCCATCAGGGGGTCACAGAGCAAAGGCAGCCCCTGAAGCTTTGTGTCTCCATCCTGAAATGCAGTGTCTGTCTCCGAGTGATGGATGAGCTGCTGAATGCTCTCAGTGCTACCTGCCAGTGAGCTGATGGCACCACTTGCCCACAACTCCAGTGGCTCAGCAAGGCTGCCCTGGCTAATTACCATGCAGCAGCAGTCGAGCCACCACCATTAGCTGTCTCTTTACTGGTTTTACTGACAGCACGACCACCACAGACACGGATCTTGCCCAGTGCAGTTGAAAGAGCCACAGTTCTTTCGGAGCTTCAAGCTGCCTTGGGCCAGCTGCAGCTCCTGCAGCCAGGCTGACTCAAATCTGCCCTATTTTAGCTCCCATTCAGGAGCACTTCTGCCTCCCTGCAGGAGTGACATCAAGTGTTATTAATAGCCAGATTGTCTGACATCTTCTAAAAGCTCTGCATTGCCTTGGATCCCATCCTCTTGCTACTGGTTTCCTCCAGACCCGGCTCTGGGGGATCAGTGTGGCCCTGGCATCCATCACACTCGTGACTTGGAGCTTTTCCCTGCTCCTGGAATAGTGTGAGGGGCTTTTTTAATAGCTTTCTGTTGATGTTTGAACACTGTAATGACTGTTCCAGGCTGGCATTGTTTTGCAGAGCTGGAGATAAGCAAGGGGAGGACTTCTGCTTCCCCTCCTCCATTTGCTCTATCCATGGGCCCCTAACCATGTAGTGCTGATCACCAGGGTGATTCTTCCATGACATTGAGCCAGGGGAGGATTAGTTTGGATATGAGGAACAATTTCTTCCCCTCCAGGCTGCCCAGGGCAGGGGTGGAGTCCCTGTGAGCCCTGGAGCTGTGGTGCTGAGGCCATGGGGCAGTGGTGCCCTGGCAGGGCTGGGTAAGTAGTGCTCAGAGGTCTGTTGAGAGCAGTGTGTGATTGAGCAGAGGCTGTTGTGCTGACTTTAGTCACTGACAGCACCCCTGAGCCAAGGTGAGAGACACCCCGTGAGCAGATCCCCACGTGCACTGTCTCACTCCTGTGGATTTTCTGCTGGGAATCTCTGGCAATTTGTGTTTTCACGCACAAAACAAAAGCACAGAAGATGTGATCATTTGATAAATGCATCTGACACAATGTGTGAATCAAAGGGAAGTTTTAACAAGTTGGGTGAGGTTGCTAAATGGAAAAAAAACCCCATGGCTGTTTAGGAGGAGAAGATGGGGAGATCTGCCAGCAGAGATTTTGCCCATGGGCTCTTTTCCTACGAGCCCTTAATACCCACAAAATTGGTTTTTTTCCTTGTCTCCTTTGGTTCCTTGCTCTTCAGTGATCTCCTTTACTCCAGATATAAAAACACTGATGTGACAATGGAGAGCTACTTATTTTCTACAAGCAGCTGCAATAATACCTTAGGTCAATATCAGTGTATTGGGGGGGGGCTACC
The DNA here is from genome assembly GCA_013401355.1 of Ceyx cyanopectus. Lineage (NCBI taxonomy): Eukaryota > Metazoa > Chordata > Aves > Coraciiformes > Alcedinidae > Ceyx > Ceyx cyanopectus. The sequence goes on along the minus strand of VYZU01033245.1, from coordinate 50,638 downwards.
TGGTGAATTTAGTACAATATCTCACCAGCAGTGCCAGAATATTGTCTTGAATCTCCAGGAGATATGAGTCACGTTGCTAAGAAAGATCTTCTTTTTACTTAAAGTAGCAGAACTGATAAATTTTTACAGTTTTTCTCTAATCATCATTGGGAAAATATCCTCTTAAAAGCAAAAAAAACCAGCCAACAAACATCAACAAACCCATAACACTTTTATCTTGTGCACAAATGAAACTGGCCTGGAAGGCTTCTAAAGTGTTTTCCATCAGTAAAATAATTTTTTTTATGTGCCCACACAATTGATTTGATGTCTTGCCTTATTCAGGGGAGATGTTTGAAGCTGGTGTTTATTCCTAGGCTGACGTTGGGGTTATGGCTGCTCTTCTCCCTTTGTTCTGTGTTAAGACTCATCATGCAGAATGATAAAGATGATGCCCAGAAGGGAAGGATTTGTCTCTGTTTGTTCCTTCTCATTGTGGCCAGACTAATCACTGTGTGTATGAGGCTGATTTGCTGCTTTCCTGGGTCTTGTGTCTGAGTTTAGAAAAGGCTTTTCAGGGCTTCAAGGAAGAAAGATGGGGAGGGACTTTTGAGCAGGTGCTGTTGGGACAGGACAAGGGGGGATGGTTTGAACTGCAAGAAGGAGATGGAGACTGGAGAGCAGGAGAAATTGTTGGGAGCTCACACTGGCTGCACCAGGCTGCAGACACTTCAGAGGCAACTAAAGGGAGGGGGGGTCTGGAGCATGACCCTGCTTTGCCCACGTTGGAGGGGCTTGGGCAGTGAGTTGAGCTCTGCTTCTGGGGAGAAACCCTGACCTCTTCAAGGGTGCATTTAGTGAAATGTGAGATTTCCAGCTCCTTTTCTCTGTTGTTTTGTCCTCCTCCTCTCCCTCTCCTTTGCTCAGACGTGTTTAAAGCTGCTTGGAATGGAAACACACATGAAAAAATATTTAATCACAGCAACAGGCCTGCGTGGAGAGCTTCTGTTCAGCAAGGAGCCTGCACACTCTGCACGTCAGCAGCCACTTGGAGACACGACAGGGGCTGTTCTCTCTCATCACCCAAAGATGTTTAGCACTGCAAGCACAACATTGACAGCCTTCCCTGGACCTACCCAGCACGATCTTCACCACCTCTTGGAGGAGAGAGCATCATGGTGCTTGCTGAGAAGAGCTGGTCAGTGTTGGGTTTCATGCCCCTCAGCATGCAGATGGTTGCCCCGTCGTTTAAAAACCTTATTCTGAGCATCTGGGGAAAAAGAAAGAAATAAGAACAAAACAAAAAAAGGCAAAAGCAGAGCAGGAACCAGCACGATCCAATTTGGAGCACGCTAATGATCATTCTGCCAGGAGCAATTGTCACAGTGGTAAAGCTGCCAGGCTGGTTGGTGGTGGGCAGCTTTCTGCTTCACAGGCATCTGGTGGAATCAGCAGAGGATGGTCCTGTTGCCAGACTGCCAGCTGCCTGCAGGGACAAGCAACAGCAACAATAACAACCCCCCACACCCCAAAAAAACCCCTGCACCCCATCGAGGTAGGCTGCAGAAAGCAGAGCTGTGCCAGGGAGAGGGGGGTGGCAGAGCTGCAGCACGGGGGGGCATTTGGCATCTAACAAGTGAGGCTGTGGATGTGTCATGTTGGTTCTTACAAAGCTCCTTGGTGCTCTCCAGATATTCTGTGCCCTCTAGAACACAGAGGGGAGATGCTCTGGGCACCCAGAGCAGGGCCCAGCAGGGCAGTGTCCAGGGGGGTTGGAATCTCTCCAGAGAAGGAGACTCCACAACCTCTCTGGGCATCCTGGCACAGGCTCTGACACCCTCACAACAAACAACTTTCTCCTCCTGGCTTCCAGTTGGTGCCCAGTGCCCCTTGGCCTGGCCCTGGCACCACTGCCCAGAGTCTGGCCCCATCCTCTTGCCCCCAGGGCCCTTTCTCTCTTGCTCAGCATTGCTCAGCTCCCCTCTCAGGCTGCTCTGCCCCAGCTGAACAGCCCCAGGGCTCTCAGCCTGGCCTGGCACAGAGATGCTCCAGCCCCTCAGCATCTCCACAACCTCCACTGGACTCTCTCCCTAGTTGAAGTCACTTGGATGTTTTCCAGTGACACTTTTCAGTGTCATTTTGAAGCAGGCACACCCTGAGAGCATCATTCCTTCAATGCAGAGCTTTCCAGCCCAGCTTCACTATTTCATTTCAATAACATGGCAAATTTAATTTCAACTTGATAGGATTACACACAAAATGGAAAAATACTTTAAACCTTTCACAGGGCTTCAAAGTATTTAAATTCAGAAAGAAAGAATTTATTTTTTCTTTCCTTTTTTTTTCTTTCTTTCTTGAACACAGCAGAATTCTATTTCTAAATGTCTGCGTTTACCAGTGGGATGTAACTGCCTCAGAAACCTCCCTGGTGGGCAGAGCCATTGACATCTCATCATTTACCTCTGCAGCAAATGGGTTCTGCTGCTCAGAATGAGAGGCAGATCTAAAATGTGCCATAAACCTTCCTTTCCCTCAACCCACTATGGTGTTTTTTTATGTTGTAATACATTTGTTTCCAACATTTGTACCACTTCCAATAGGTAAAAGTTATCTGGAGCAAGGAGTGTTGTGTCACACTGCACTTGTACATCTCCAGGTGAAGGTTTTTGATCTTTTAATGGTTGTTTATTGTGTGGGCATCACTGAGGAACAGTCTCTTAATTTGAGTGTTGATCAAGTGGGTCAAGCACTTCCCCTCAATGCTAAATGGGATTGAAATAGACTTTGACTTATTAAGTCTATGAAATAGACTTTTTTTTATGCTGCTTAGTTTCAAAGTTTCCTGTGTTTCTTTATTTTCATTCCCTTTGTGTAAAGGAAATTTGTCTCCAAGAGAACCTTAATGCCAATGGAGTCATGGAGCTGAAGCAGGGCCACAGACAGCTTTTGGTGCTATGTACTGCCAGACAAAGCAGCATCCCAGCTCTACCTGTCTCCCAGTGCCCCCTCGTCAGGTCTTTTGGAATGCCTGTGAGCTCTGGATCCTCTGCTTGGCTTAGAGAAGCAGGGAGCAAGTGTTTTGCAGTGCCACAGTTCACTGGAGCTGTGTGACTTGTGACAGTGTGGTAGTTATCAGCCACAGTAAGTGTTGTTTGGTGGATTGTCCTGTCTCTAGAGGAAATCCAGGCATTCTCTTTAGCTTCAGATGTGGATCAAATATGAAAATGCAGTTGAAGACAAGAGAGGGTTTGCTGCTTACTCCTAATGCCCACTTGAGCTGCTCACTCCTTCATTACACGGGAATTTCGGAAGCCTAAAAGATTTAGGCTGGGAGATAAGCATGGGCTTAAGATCACTGAGTGCTTATGGGGGGAGATTTGCTTGCCTTTTTTTTTTTTCTAATGCTTGTCATAAACAAAACTCACTATGAAAGAGATTTCAGAGGAATTTGGAGAGGTCATCAAACCCACGGAGGGATGTCGGTGTCTCAAAAGGATGCTGCAGCATGAAGAACTTCAAAAAGAGCTAAGTTATTCCTCAGAGTCTATTTGTATTTGATGGTTTGGGTTTTTTTTTCCTGTGCTCCTCAGCTGTTGTGAGCAGAAACTTCTTGGGTATTGCAGCAAAAGCAAAGGGTGGTGGTGGGAAATAACCCACGTAGCTCTGGAAACCTCCTGGTGCCCAGCCCTGTGGCCCGTGGGATTACCAAGCCTTGCTAAGTTTAAAGCAGAGTAATCCTCTTCCGTGCAGTAACACGTGTGGATTCCTTATAACAGCTTAGGTGGTCATTAGGGGGGGATTTCACATCCATTGACTGGATACTAAGATAGCTCAGGGGAGGGGGAAGACCCTGGCAGCAGTTCTCAAGCTCAGGGTGACGGCCACGGGGAGGGTGGTGGGATGAGGCAGCAGGATTTTAGGTGGGGTGAGTGGTGGTGGTGTTCAGGATGGCAAACGTAGCTCCGGAGTCCCAGAAGCAGGTAGAGGGGTTGGTTGGCTGGGAGAGGATGCTGTGAAATGCTGTTTTTCTCTGGCAGCTGCTAACTGCAGCTGTAAATCCTCGGGGGCTGCCCGGCTGTGTCAGCGGCCACAGCTCTGCTTTGCCAGCCTCGGGAGAACTGGAGCTGTTGAATCAGCCTCATTTACTCCCTGTGCTGTTGGTACTGGCCCTGGCTGCAGTGAGAGAGAGTGAGCTGAGCTGAGCTGACCTTGTTTCACCTGCAGAGACGTTACCACTGCAGTTAACACAGAGGTTTTGTACAGATTTGAATGGTCAGCAGGTTGATGTGGTCACCAAATGAATCTTACAGCCCTTGGCTCCTGCTCCTTACAAATATCCTGCATTTGGAGCCCTTCAGGTGGGAGCAAAGAAATATCCCTCCATGCTCTGGTCCCACTGCCAGCAACACTCAGCAAACACAGAAGAAATTAAGGGAGTAATGAAAATTCTTTTCATTTTCTCGTAGTACCTGGAAGCAATGTTCTTTTTACAAGCAGTTTTATATCAGCTCTGGATGTCAGTTCAGATCCTGGAAATATGTTGAATTCACACCTTTACATCACTTAGAGCTTAGGAGTTCAGCTCTAGTTTATCTTGGCTGCTGTGTGATCACCTTGTTGTCAGAAGAACAAGGAGCTGGAGTGTAGAGCCTGGGTGGGAACTGGTTTCCAACAGTGGTCTGAATGTAAAAAAAACAAATAAAAGAGGAAAGACACAAAAATCTGGAGCTTTTAGCTCAAAAGATGCGTCCGAGACTTGATCTGCTTCTGATTTATTTTTTCAGTTTTCATTCTGACTCAAATGATTCTGTGTTTTTAAGACCCAATTTCACAGATTGTTTCAAAACATCTGAAGTGGCATTTTTAGACCACGAACTAGTTGTGGAGTATTTTGACCTACTTCTGTAAATGAACCCAAAAAAAAAAGATCATGTGCAAGGAAAAGAAATGTCATCTTCAGTGAATCTGAATCCTTTTTATTTTGGAAGACATCGTTTGTGTTTACAAGCTACCTATGAACTTTGCCAGGCCTGAAATGAATATTTATAGTGGAGAAAAGCACAGAAAGAAGTTTGCTTTGTCTCAAGCTTTTAGCAGAAGAAAAAAAATTCACCAAAATATTCACTTTCCATCCTCACTGCTGCAGTTCTCCTGCCATCCCTTCTTCTCTTGATTTAATCACAATTAGGCATTTGACTATTTTTTCTCACTGCCTTGTTTTCAGTGGATTTGCTTAATTAATGCACCCAAGCTGGAAAGCAAACGGGAGCAGGGCAAACGTGGGGTGGCCATTTCCTTGCTGCCCTGCTCTCCTGTTGTTCTCAGTTCCATGTTAACTCTGGTTCATAGAATCTTGGTTTTTTTTCCTTACTCTGTGTGACTCACAGAGCAGATGGGGGAGTGATTTCAGCCAGTGACCTCATTTCTCTGCTCAACAAGAGACACCAATAAACCCATGTCTTGCAAAAAGGGAAGGGCTTGGGGTTGGATGGGTTTTTTCCCTTTTACTGCATGGTCAACATGAATAATTGTGACAGGGTAGAAGGGTGAGGGGAAGAGTTTAAGCTTCTAGCACCAACAGTGTGGTCTGCAATTCCAAGCTGATGTAGGGATCTGTGTCAGAACCTTTGGGTCCAGCTACCTGGAAATCTCATCTCACACTAGACTCTTAGTTCTCTTTCCATGGCACATCCAGAAGAACATTTTATTAGCAAAATAATTTAAACTTCAGATGCTTTCTGTTCCTTTGTAGGAGATTTTTCACTCATCAGTGTGTCTGAAGTGGATCAGGTGTTGAGTTGGTTGCAGTGCTCAGGTCCTAGCTGCAGACAGGATTGCTTCAGAGAGATTCACATGCTAATGGCTGCAAATTGCTAGCAAAAAAATACCAGAGTTCTCAAAAAATCAGTGCCCACAGTGAAGAGCTCAGCTTGGTGGGTTTTCCCTCGTGTTTTTTTTTTATTGTGGTGTCTAGTCTAAGAGAATACACAGCTGGGTGAAAGCTCTGGAGTAAAAATTTCTATCATGTTGGACAATGTTCATTTTTACACAAATACAGAGCAATGATAGGTCGTGAAATCCGAGTGAAATATAAAAGTATAATTACACAGAATGAGAGTGTGCAGCTCCTCCTGTGTCAAATAACAATGGAACTAGGAAAAAAAATTCCATTTTATGGCCCCCAGGGCTTAAGATATGAGGATTATCTGAAATATTAGATGTAAAGAAGGGAATTTTTATTTTTTTTTTTTTCATTACTGAATCGTTTTCACAACTTCCAGCTCCAAGGCCCAGGCTCACAGCACTTTTGATGAGGAAAAATAGCCTTTTGAATGACAATGTCCCTTCTTTGGGCACGGGGGATTAATGAGGATTTTGTGAGTAATAAGCCTCTTTCATGCAGTAATGTGGATTCATAAGAGCTTATGTTATAATTAGAGAGTCCTTGAGATTCATGGAGTGTCCACAATTATGTTTTTTTCCCTCTTCTGATTTCTCTGCCCAGATGCACCTTAGGAAGCATCTCCTTGCTGCAGCATCAGGAGAATTCCCACTGGCTGCTGATGTATTTCCCACAGTATTTAAGGGATTTCTCAAGGGAACTGTGCAAACCCCCTGTGTAAAAAAACACCACAGTGCAGCAATTTGCCTTTTTTAATGGCATCCATTATTTCCCCAAGATGCAGTGTCTCTGGGGGGCTGAGTCCAGCAGGGACTGCTTAGCCCTGAGTCCTTTATTCATCTGCTTCCACTCGTGTATCCCTCTTCTCTTCCAGCCCTTTGAGATCATCCCTCACTGAGCACAGAAGCTCCACACAAAAGCTTTCTCCTTTTCAATTCATCTGGAAGAGTGTCCTGGTTGATGGCAGCACGTTGAGCCTCAGCAGGTTGGGGTGTTAGCTTTCAGGAAAGGTAATTTTTGGCTGTGCTAATGCTGATTGACATGCTGAGAAGCTAAATTAG
>VYZU01033245.1:3577-42735 GCA_013401355.1 Ceyx cyanopectus | reverse complement strand
CTTGGAGCAATGATAGGTCGTGAAATCCGAGTGAAATATAAAAGTATAATTACACAGAATGAGAGTGTGCAGCTCCTCCTGTGTCAAATAACAATGGAACTAGGAAAAAAAATTCCATTTTATGGCCCCCAGGGCTTAAGATATGAGGATTATCTGAAATATTAGATGTAAAGAAGGGAATTTTTATTTTTTTTTTTTTTATTACTGAATTCTTTTTACAAATTTCCGCTCCAAGGCCCAGGCTCCAAATCCTTTTTATGGCCCCCAGGGCTTAAGATATGAGGATTATCTGAAATATTAGATGTAAAGAAGGGAATTTTTATTTTTTTTTTTTTTCATTACTGAATCGTTTTCACAACTTCCAGCTCCAAGGCCCAGGCTCACAGCACTTTTGATGAGGAAAAATAGCCTTTTGAATGACAATGTCCCTTCTTTGGGCACGGGGGATTAATGAGGATTTTGTGAGTAATAAGCCTCTTTCATGCAGTAATGTGGATTCATAAGAGCTTATGTTATAATTAGAGAGTCCTTGAGATTCATGGAGNTTTTTTTTTTTTTCATTACTGAATCGTTTTCACAACTTCCAGCTCCAAGGCCCAGGCTCACAGCACTTTTGATGAGGAAAAATAGCCTTTTGAATGACAATGTCCCTTCTTTGGGCACGGGGGATTAATGAGGATTTTGTGAGTAATAAGCCTCTTTCATGCAGTAATGTGGATTCATAAGAGCTTATGTTATAATTAGAGAGTCCTTGAGATTCATGGAGTGTCCACAATTATGTTTTTTTCCCTCTTCTGATTTCTCTGCCCAGATGCACCTTAGGAAGCATCTCCTTGCTGCAGCATCAGGAGAATTCCCACTGGCTGCTGATGTATTTCCCACAGTATTTAAGGGATTTCTCAAGGGAACTGTGCAAACCCCCTGTGTAAAAAAACACCACAGTGCAGCAATTTGCCTTTTTTAATGGCATCCATTATTTCCCCAAGATGCAGTGTCTCTGGGGGGCTGAGTCCAGCAGGGACTGCTTAGCCCTGAGTCCTTTATTCATCTGCTTCCACTCGTGTATCCCTCTTCTCTTCCAGCCCTTTGAGATCATCCCTCACTGAGCACAGAAGCTCCACACAAAAGCTTTCTCCTTTTCAATTCATCTGGAAGAGTGTCCTGGTTGATGGCAGCACGTTGAGCCTCAGCAGGTTGGGGTGTTAGCTTTCAGGAAAGGTAATTTTTGGCTGTGCTAATGCTGATTTTTATTATTTGTTAGGCTAGTTATGAGGACTGACCACTGGTTGCATGGGGGGATCTTATGAATCATGGGAAGAGAGTTCTACAAGTGCTTTGAAAAGCTGGAAATCACTGAGGTAAGAGCAAACCCAACCCTGTTGTTGACGTGAGCCAGAGGATGTCACCGTGGCAGGGTAAGTGATGATAAAGGGGGCAGTGGATGCAGAACACACAGCTCCAGTCACAGCAAGAGGGAAGAGCAGAGCTGAGGATGTTTAACACATCCTTCCGTGCTGCTCTGTGACTCATCTTCCACCCCATGATACTTAATCACAATGAAATGCCACCAAGATAAACAGAGAGAAGTGGGCTGACAGCTGACTTTCCACAGCTCTTCAGGTGGAAGCAAAACTTAGATATTGCATGCAAATTAAAGCTAAATAACTAACTCTGGGTTTCTGTAGGGAGACTAGATAAAATTGCATGGTGCTTTTCTACTTCAAAGTCTCAGCCTCCTGGGAAGTGCTTTTGCACGTCTGATGAAGTTCTTGAGTGTCAAGAGCAAAGCCTGTCTTGTTGCTGGAACCCCTTCTCAGAATGTCTCTGTGTTCACAGAAGATCTCCAGAGTGGGGCTTGATGCTGGAGAGAAGTGGTGTGAGTGTCTCCTGTGACCATCACTCCACAGAAATCAGTGATTCACTAAAGGCAGAACCCTGAGCACTGGTGTGTTTAGACTGCAAGGCCAAAGAAGAGCACAGGAAGAGCACAGGTGAGATGGGGATGGCACGACAGAGGTGAAGAACACACATCCCATTCCTTGGAAAACAGACAAATTCTGACCACTAAGGAGCTTTCTCTGCATACAAAGCATAAAATTCCTGCAGTTTCCCAGAATTTGTGTGTTTATCATGGCTTGGGGCATAACCACTACACAAACAATCATGGAACTGGCCAGGAAATAAAACTTAATTCATTTTTTCAAGCAGCTGCTGGTGGGTTGGGTAGCAAATGTGTCAGTGGTGCTTTTAAAGGTGTTTGCAAGTGTGGAGAAGAGGAGGGAATCTCCTTGCTGCTTCCTTGAGGAACGCCAGCAAAGCAAAGCAGTCAGCAGAGGGGGAACAGTTTAAGTTTTTTAAGAGCTGAATTAGTATTCTAATGGTATTTCCACACTTCCAAGAGCTTTGATCTTATTGACTGGCACTGCACTTGCAGGATCCTCTCTCTCATCTGTTTAATCCTTTAGGTAGATGGGTGGCTTGGTAAATAACAAGAGGCAGTTTAATATCCTGATAGGTGCACTTGTATTCAATAAAGCACCTGCTAGCACCAGAGGATAAACTGGAAACAGAGGGTGAGGAATAAAACTACAGCTCTAGGGATGGTGAAGGTTTTGCTTGTTTCCACACGTGGGCAGTCGTGGCTGGTAGGAGGAACTTTTCCAGTGTCCAAGGCAGAATCTGTTTGCAAAACTGGCATGTTCACTGATTCTCATGGTCTGAGGAAGAGAGGGAGAACAGAATTCCCATTGGAAAACTGAAAAGGGAGGTATGTTGTGAGAAGAAAGCTGAAAACAGACTCATTTAAATGGGTTTTGAGGGTTTTTTTACCCCTAAGTAGTAGAAATGCTCAGTGTTAGAAACCACTGATTTGCTTATAAAATGCTAAGTCCATTTATTAAAAAACAAAACAAAACAAAAACCAAAATAAAATGAATCAAGATAAATGAGTAAGAGTCAAGAACTCCAAACTTGGAATGATTTAACATGCGCAGATAGAAAATCCCCAGGAGGGACTGGAACAGTTGCTGTCTGAAGGTTCAGTTCCCTCAGTTAATAAGGGCTTCTGGTGCTATGGTAGCTCTTTGGAGGAGAACAGAGCTGGTGCCAAGCCTGAAGAGATTTCTGTATCTTGGGGCTGTGAGAAATATGGCACGTTTATTTACAGAGGAGGGAGGGAGAGGGAGACTGTTGGGGAAAAAAAAAGAAAGAAAAAGGCAAACTAAACCAAAAAGGAGCTAAACAAGGCTCTGTTTTCAGCATCTCCCAGCTTGAAATATAGCAAAGCACATCAGTGTCCCTGTAGCTTCCTCATAAACACTGGTGACTGTGCTGGATCTGTTAAGAACAGGGATGGGAGTCATTAGAGTTCTCATTAATGGCCCATTGGTGACGACCACCAGAGCATGAACAGACACCCTGGCAGCTGCTGCTCTGCCTCCACTGCCACTTGAGATGGAAAGGCAAGGTCTGAGCCACCACATGGAAGATGCAAGGCCTAAGATGGGCATTAAACAAAGGAGAGGTGGAAGAGGAGCTCCTTTGCTGGTACCTTTCCCTCCCCAGCCAGCAACACGGTGCTGTTTGTTTAAATTGCACACAATTATTGAGGCTGGAACAGACCTTTGGGGTCATCAAGTCCACCCAGCTAGACCCACAATTAGACACGTGGGCCTAGAGAGACTGTAAAGTGTAAAAATTAGAATGCTTTAAAAATTGATTTTATCATCTTTAAGTCTTTTTTTTCTTCTCTGCTTCTGTGACAGATGGTGAAAACTGAGATAACACCACAACTGTGTCAGGCAGAAGTAAATGTGGCTCTAAAATGAGTGAAAGTGCTTGCAAAGATTAATTACAGTCGAGGGATATGCATGGCATAGCTGGCACGGGCTCCCCATATCATACGTAAGTATATTTGATTATATAAGTTCAAAAATAGCTTTTTTTGTGTGCAGTGACTCAGATGCCTTTTTATTTTCTGATATGCATTAACTTCCACAGATTCCTTTGATGTAAGCCACACTCCACGTCCCCTGCATCATCACTATGACTTCTCTGGAGACTCTGTTGTAAAAATGTGTGTGTGAGAGAGAGAGAATCCTCTGCCCAGGCTTCTCTTTGACAAACTGGATCATTTCCTTGTGTGCTCACTGACAAACAACATCCAGGCCACAGCAGGATGCCAAACCAGTGCATGTTAGCAGGGAACAGGGGCACCACTGTCCCCCCTCCTGCACCAGGTAGGTTGCCTAGGAGAAGGCTGCAGGTAGGAAATATTCCATCTTAATGAAGGGTATGAATTGGTAATAAATCAAGCATTTGAGGATTACTGTTTAGTCCTGTTCTGCCTCTTGTATGGGATGCAGCTTGTTTGGTAGGGAGGAGGGGCTGGCACAATTTGCATTTCTGATGGAAATTGAGGATTTGCATTTGTGATGGGGAAATAACGTGGACATTGGAAGTGGTCTTTAGAACAGCTTCTGGGAAAGCAAAAAATACCATTGGTTACCCATTAACAGCTCCTTCTTTGGAAGGAAAACATCTCATTTGAAGGCAGAAGGAATGGAAATCTTTTGAAGCACTAAGAGGACATGAAATCTTTGGGACTAGCCAAGATGTTAATGTGGAAAAGCAAATCCCTTGCTCACAGGTTCTGCATTTTCTGTCACCCCTGCATGGCCAGCTCTTTGTCTCCCTCCCCTCTAGGAAACAGGCCAGAGGGTGGCTTGATCTAAATGACACTGAAAGCACNACCTGCTAGCACCAGAGGATAAACTGGAAACAGAGGGTGAGGAATAAAACTACAGCTCTAGGGATGGTGAAGGTTTTGCTTGTTTCCACACGTGGGCAGTCGTGGCTGGTAGGAGGAACTTTTCCAGTGTCCAAGGCAGAATCTGTTTGCAAAACTGGCATGTTCACTGATTCTCATGGTCTGAGGAAGAGAGGGAGAACAGAATTCCCATTGGAAAACTGAAAAGGGAGGTATGTTGTGAGAAGAAAGCTGAAAACAGACTCATTTAAATGGGTTTTGAGGGTTTTTTTACCCCTAAGTAGTAGAAATGCTCAGTGTTAGAAACCACTGATTTGCTTATAAAATGCTAAGTCCATTTATTAAAAAACAAAACAAAACAAAAACCAAAATAAAATGAATCAAGATAAATGAGTAAGAGTCAAGAACTCCAAACTTGGAATGATTTAACATGCGCAGATAGAAAATCCCCAGGAGGGACTGGAACAGTTGCTGTCTGAAGGTTCAGTTCCCTCAGTTAATAAGGGCTTCTGGTGCTATGGTAGCTCTTTGGAGGAGAACAGAGCTGGTGCCAAGCCTGAAGAGATTTCTGTATCTTGGGGCTGTGAGAAATATGGCACGTTTATTTACAGAGGAGGGAGGGAGAGGGAGACTGTTGGGGAAAAAAAAAGAAAGAAAAAGGCAAACTAAACCAAAAAGGAGCTAAACAAGGCTCTGTTTTCAGCATCTCCCAGCTTGAAATATAGCAAAGCACATCAGTGTCCCTGTAGCTTCCTCATAAACACTGGTGACTGTGCTGGATCTGTTAAGAACAGGGATGGGAGTCATTAGAGTTCTCATTAATGGCCCATTGGTGACGACCACCAGAGCATGAACAGACACCCTGGCAGCTGCTGCTCTGCCTCCACTGCCACTTGAGATGGAAAGGCAAGGTCTGAGCCACCACATGGAAGATGCAAGGCCTAAGATGGGCATTAAACAAAGGAGAGGTGGAAGAGGAGCTCCTTTGCTGGTACCTTTCCCTCCCCAGCCAGCAACACGGTGCTGTTTGTTTAAATTGCACACAATTATTGAGGCTGGAACAGACCTTTGGGGTCATCAAGTCCACCCAGCTAGACCCACAATTAGACACGTGGGCCTAGAGAGACTGTAAAGTGTAAAAATTAGAATGCTTTAAAAATTGATTTTATCATCTTTAAGTCTTTTTTTTCTTCTCTGCTTCTGTGACAGATGGTGAAAACTGAGATAACACCACAACTGTGTCAGGCAGAAGTAAATGTGGCTCTAAAATGAGTGAAAGTGCTTGCAAAGATTAATTACAGTCGAGGGATATGCATGGCATAGCTGGCACGGGCTCCCCATATCATACGTAAGTATATTTGATTATATAAGTTCAAAAATAGCTTTTTTTGTGTGCAGTGACTCAGATGCCTTTTTATTTTCTGATATGCATTAACTTCCACAGATTCCTTTGATGTAAGCCACACTCCACGTCCCCTGCATCATCACTATGACTTCTCTGGAGACTCTGTTGTAAAAATGTGTGTGTGAGAGAGAGAGAATCCTCTGCCCAGGCTTCTCTTTGACAAACTGGATCATTTCCTTGTGTGCTCACTGACAAACAACATCCAGGCCACAGCAGGATGCCAAACCAGTGCATGTTAGCAGGGAACAGGGGCACCACTGTCCCCCCTCCTGCACCAGGTAGGTTGCCTAGGAGAAGGCTGCAGGTAGGAAATATTCCATCTTAATGAAGGGTATGAATTGGTAATAAATCAAGCATTTGAGGATTACTGTTTAGTCCTGTTCTGCCTCTTGTATGGGATGCAGCTTGTTTGGTAGGGAGGAGGGGCTGGCACAATTTGCATTTCTGATGGAAATTGAGGATTTGCATTTGTGATGGGGAAATAACGTGGACATTGGAAGTGGTCTTTAGAACAGCTTCTGGGAAAGCAAAAAATACCATTGGTTACCCATTAACAGCTCCTTCTTTGGAAGGAAAACATCTCATTTGAAGGCAGGAGGAATGGAAATCTTTTGAAGCACTAAGAGGACATGAAATCTTTGGGACTAGCCAAGATGTTAATGTGGAAAAGCAAATCCCTTGCTCACAGGTTCTGCATTTTCTGTCACCCCTGCATGGCCAGCTCTTTGTCTCCCTCCCCTCTAGGAAACAGGCCAGAGGGTGGCTTGATCTAAATGACACTGAAAGCACCAAGTAGAGATGAAAATGAGCTACTGCTGCTTGGCCCGGGCTCCTTTGCCTTGTCAACAGCATTAGCCAGCTGGAGAATGAGCCTCTGGCATTTTGGGGTCTCTGTTCTTGGGTAAGGAAGGGGAAAAGGAGCTTGTTGTGTTCTATTCTATCATCAGGTTTAAAGCACGAGAGAAAACACATCTAGCCTTCAAGATCTGGCCCAGTGGTACAGCTTTGGAGGTGTGCAAACTGCTGATACCCCAGATTCTGCTCAGGCAGGTGCTGCTCTTCTGCTTAGGCTTTGAAGAAGTCAGTGACAAGGGGAAGGCAGAACATGAATAAGCTGCATCTTTTATAACTTTTTACTTTTCTTCTGCCATTGTTGCTAAAATGCAAGAGCCAGTAATATTTGTGGAGTGGGATAAGGAGAAAATAGAAGAATTATAGAGTGTTTAGAGTCTTTCCAGTTGGTTTTCAGCCTAGTACCTGCATAGGAGTTCTTCCTCTAACTTCAGCATCAGCTTTTCTGGGAGCACTCAGCTCTTCCTTTCCCAGTGGGATGTCCTGCTGATGTTGCTGACTGGGCTCTGGACCAGAATGCAAAAGCCATCTGAATTAAAATGCTGCTTTTGACAATGCCTACCAAAAAATAATGGAAGGTGTCCTGCTTTGGAAGACTGGGAGATAAACCAGGGATGGTTCTAAAAAAAAAAAACCAAACCAGTGAGGGCAAAGTTGAAATGTTGCCTTCATCATTGCTCATCAGAAGTCAGACTTAAGGAAAATAAATAGAACAGGATGGACTAGACAGAAGAGATCATTTTGATACCCCAGAATCATTTTTCTGAGCAGGGCTGATGGCAGTGAGTCATTTTGCTCACCATGACTCAAAGACGTTCCGTATCAAATCAAGGTCTGTAATCTCTCTGCCTGGTGTAAATTATATTTGAATGGCAAGAGGAAGACAAATGCTATTTATAAAGATGAGTGAAATCAGTTAGTATGCTGATTGCATAGTAAAATAATAATAAAAAATCAAAGATGGAGACTAATCTCTGCAAATTTACACAGCTTAGGAGAAATGTCTTGCAGTTAGTGCTGTGCGGTAGTGTGGGCTACAGATACCACAGGCCTCTGTGCCTTCAAAAGACATGTCTGAAAGACAAGTGTTAGCCTGCCATTAATTAGAAAAGTAGTTTTTAATAATTTTCCACTGAGGGAATGAAAGAATTCAGCTAAACCCATTGCCCATGGATAGGTCACAGGGATATTCAAGCAGACAAAAAAATATCATGGAGTGGAATTGGTTTTTTTCCCCAGTAAAGCAAAACCAAATGTTGTCTAGATCTAGAGCAGAGACATTATTTCTTCTCCCTGCCTCTCCTCCCCTTTGGAAAGGTGAGAGAACATGAACCTAATAATGAGATCTAAAACCTAGCAAGCTGGTCACCAATTCTGCTTCCCAGCTAGGATGGATGAGAGGAAAACTTCCAGGAAGAAAACACAGTAGAATTTTCTTTTTCTTATTTTTTTTTTGCACACTGAAATACCCCATGGGAGAGATGATTGTGGCCCAGCCACATTTTATGCACGGGCAACACTACCCCTGGTCATCACTTTGAGATGTGGCCCAGCCCATGAGAATTTGCTATTAATCTCTAAATGATGTATATTAAATTCATACAGCTCTGACAAAGGTAGTTAATGAAATATCAGAATTTACTCTTCAACATCTCTGTGTGCAATGAAAAAATACAGATTAAATCCTGCTGTGCTTATCCCTTCTTCCTTTGGCAGAAAAGCTCCACCAGATCAGGCCGAAGTTCTTGCTGTGAATGTGGGGGGAACAGTTGTGCTAATTCCAGCAAGCACTCCTGGCGTCCAGTAATATCTTCCAGGAATTCTTTTTCTCCTCCTCTCCTCCTCAATTTGTAATTGCCATTCATCCATCTATACCATCTCAGGCTTTGGAAGGTAGTGTGTGTTTGGGGGGTGTTGTTTTCCTCCTCTTTTCCTTCCCTCCTCTCTTCTTCCTTTTTTCCCTCTCTTCCTTTTTTTCCCCTATCTTCCTTCCTTTTTTCCCTCTTGCCTTCCCTCTCTTCCTTCCTTTTCCCCCCTCTTTCCTTCCTCTCTATTATTTTTTTTCATCCTTTCCTATTTTTCTGCCCCACTCTTTCTCTCTCTTCCCCTCCTCTTTTTCCTCCCTGCTTCTCTGTCTCTCTTCTGAGCTTTTCTGCACAGATCTGGTAGAGCTGCTCTAATATCTTGGTCTTAAAACACACCAGGCCTTGACACTTCTCATAAAGAAGATCCTGTGGTCCCTGCAGAGTTGTTCTGAAAGAGCTGCTTGTAGATTAATTCCATCCCCAGCTTAACTGGGACTAACTGGAAGAGTGGTAAATGCTCCCTGCAAAGATTTATACAGATGTTTTTTAATTTCAGATGATTCACTTTATGTGTTTGTAACTCTGGCAATAATCCATTTCAAGTGAAATAATCCCAGTGAAGGTCACTAGATGTTCTGTTTCAAGGAGCTGTGAGTTATTAAATCATGTGTATGCTGCACCAGTTTTTGACTAAATCCCACGAGGGGTATATTCCTTGCTTTGATGCAGGGAAATACTTGCTTGAAATTGTGAAAATAAATTAGGTTTGGTCATTAAATCACTGCTATTTTTATCCAAAAGTCTATACTTTCCTGGAGACTGAATATCATGCAGCATATAATCATCTTGAACCAAAAAAAAAGTATATTTATTTTTTCTCTAATACCCACAACGACTTGCTATCGTTGTGTCCAGAGTTAGGACTGGAATATTATATTCCTCTTACTATACAGAATAATTTCTTGCTAGAATCACCATATACTGCAAAAAGCTCTGCTCTGCCAAGAAGGCATCATTACATTACAGAGCTGTTCAGGTTCCTGGAAGCCCTCACAGGAGTCTAGGAAGTTTGCAAGGATGCCTGGCACAGAGTCATCAAGCAGAGCAGCAGTTAAGGGAGAACTCAGTGTCCTACCCACCGAGGAGCTTTATCTTCTCTGACCCCCTAACTCAGGGCCAGCTCCTGCTGTTTCAAGCACTTCGTGTGGATGTGACCACTTCATTGCCCAGCTCTGAGCAGCAAGGATTCCAGCACCTCCACCATCCCTTTTAGTGTCCCTGTGTCATGTGAAGGACAGCACTCTGCTCTCCTGGGCTGCAGGAGCTGGTCAGTCAGGGGTGCAGTCAGAATGTGGGATGTTTGTGACCTGCACCAGCCTGAGCCAAGTTGACTGGCTCTGTTTTTCAGCCAGTCTCCCCATGGTACGTGTGTGACACACCTTGCACTAGAAGTTCTCCCAAATACCATCTTGGAAGTTTGTCACAGTTCTATGCTTGCAGTTAATCAGTGTCCTGAAGTAGTTTTGGTATCTACTTTCCAGAGCAGTTTTATCTTGGTCGTGTGCATTAACTACCCACAGCAACAGCTTTTCCCCTCGACTGGCCAGAAAATCCAGGAGATAAAATTAAACCTGGATGAATAAGCTGATGCATTATTGTTCTGATGTCTTTGGGAAGCTGTGATAGGATAGCAGTGAAAAATCTTCCCCTGCTGTGGCCTGTCCTATTTCTAATCATCGTTCTCCAGTGCCTGGAGCACTGATTACTGCTACTTTGCCTCCCCAGGCGTGGATGATGCACTGGACAGCAGTGAGGTGAGGAGATGGTGGCAGTGCATTGTCTCAGAGCTCTGCTGCCGTGGCTCAGGGGACTGGTGGGGCCCCAGAAAGTTTGTTCTCATCACATAAATTTCCCATCTCGTTCTAAAGCTGGCAGGTGAAGTTTTCTTTACATGAAGAACCTCCACTGGGTAAGGTTCAGACGTGGTGCTGGACTCTGATGCTGGGATAGTTACAAACAGCTTTTGCTTATCAGAAAAAAAACCCCCAACAAAACGCATGCAGTGAGAGGCAATTAATTTTACAAGAGAGCTCATTAATTTAAGGCTTAATTAAAAAATAACCTGCTTTAAGACCTACTGAGAAAATTACTGGAAACCATGATTCAGCATAAGATGGCACAGGAACCTCAGATGCTCCCTTGGTGCAAACAAGTTTCAAATTGAGTAGGTGGGAGCTACAGAATCCCAGCTTGGTGGGGGTTGGATGGACCTTTGGGGATGCTCTGGTGCCACCCCCCTGCTCCATCTGGGCACTCAGAGCAGGGCCCAGCAGAGCAGTGTCCAAGGGGGTTGGAATCTCTCCAGAGAAGGAGACTCCACAACCTCTCTGGGCATCCTGGCACAGGCTCTGACTGGTGGCATTTTTCTTTATGTTGAACATCCCAACAGATTCTACTGAGAGGAGATGGGTCTGTCTCCCACCTGGGTGACCTAAGTGCTCAAAAACAGAGGAGATTACAGTTAAAAATATCAAAAAATGACCCTTTGGAATGTTTTGATTGTGTCCTGATAGGACAGGGATTTTAAAAATATTCCTATTTTTTAGGATTTGTGGAGAATTTCTCTATCTGAAGTTCTTCTGCACTTCCTTGCCCACTGTTGATCAGAAACACCAACTTGGTTCTTTTTCTAACGAGAAAGAATGATGTGAACAGTTTAAGTCTTGAGGATCTACAGAGGTTTCCACACATCTCAAGGAATTTGATTTAAAAATAGGAGTTCCTCAGTACTCCCTAGCTGTAAAGCCTAAAGCCACACAATTGCAACAAATAAATATTACCCAGGCAATCTTGTGCTTTTCCATAGCAGCTATCTTTGGCTTGTTTTGTTTTACCTTTTGGGTTTTTTTCCCTTAGCAAATAATAAATTCACAATTACATGCAGTTCTAAAGAGACTGTGTGGGCAAATGCCTTCAGCCAAAAGAAGTGGAAAAGAGTCTATTTGAAAATGTGAAAACGTTCTAATGTCTGAACACTTGAAACGCTTTTGACATTTTTCAAAAGAAATAGTTCATCTTCTCCTCTTGAAATGGCCTTTTAGTTTGGAAACAAGTAACTGGAAAGGAGCAGGAGTTAAGAAAAAAGGTTAAGCAACCTTGAACAAAACCAAACACTTGTCTTCCAACAAACTCCAGGCTTTAACTTGACCTGAATTATTTTTTCTTCCTTGCATGGTTTTCATTTTCTCTGAAACCTCCTTTATTTTATTTTATTCAGCTGAATAACAGAGGTCTCTCTGCAATCAAGCAGCTCTCTACGATGGGTACAAATGGAAGACATCAGATTAATAACTCCATGAGCATTTTCCAAGCTCATTTGTTTGCATGTTCTGTTCATGGGGGAGGTGAATGATTAGGAGGGTGTAGGACTGGAGTAGAACAGATATTTTTGTTTCAGCTTTAAACCCCCTTCGCACAAAGTTTGTCCTAATACTGCTTAAAATAACCCATTTTCATTTCCTTTTGCTGGCCTGACTGTGAAGGTTTGGGCCACAGCAATGTCAGTGAGTGGACTACAGAGGGCTTCCAAAAAGTTTCTGTGATGGGACCTCTGCCATTGGCTTCCAAACCATTCTCTTTGTAGGTTCAGTAAATAAAATGTTCTTCACAAAGGGAACTTTCAGGGAATCATAAGGTAAAAAGTAAATGGTCCTAACATGTTGTATGCTTATTTTCTATTTAATTACTGCATAGTCATATATATTTTCTTATTTATTACTATTATTTCTTATTTATATGTATTATTGTTATTGCATCGATATTCTATCATATTTCAGAGCTACTTTGCTTGTTTTCATGCATCCTGCTTTTAGGCATTTGAGTTACCTATTAGAATTATATTGGAAATACATAGCTGAACCTATATCTTGCTGGTCTAAATATCTACTAAAGTGGATTAAATTTATGTCCTAAGCATTTATATCTTTATGCAGGCAGTAAAAGAAAATATAGTGACTAAATAACTAAACTGAGCTATCCACCAAGTCTGACAGGTGATTAATCCAACAAGTGATACATAATTAATACAAAGAACAACCTGAAATGGTCTTTTTATTATTATTATTAAGGAATAAAACACCAACACAAAGTGATTTATGGCATAGTGGTGCAAAAAGGTGGAATTACAGGAAATAACGATCCATTGCCAACAGAATACCAGAAACTGAAAGTTTTCCCTCATCCCTGATGGTGTTTCTTTCAGGGACACACGACTGTGTTATGTTAATACATAAATAATCAGCAGAATTAGTGCAGGATTAAACTACATCTTTACGTTAGTTTAATTAACAAGGGTAATAATTAGCAGAGAAAATGTATCAGCAGAACTTTCAGCTCTAATTAAGCATCAGGGTCAGTCCCTGGGGATTCTGGCAGGCCTGGGTTCTGTGCTCTAGGGCCTGGCTGGCCTGTACTCACTGTCAGTGCCTCAATTGAGGACAATTTAGGTACAAGTGTGTAAGTTACACACCCAGGGAGGATTGGTTGTGCTTGATAAAGCTTGAAACTATAAAAATCAAGTGTTACTTTGACAGATGTGTTCCACAAAGATGCAATATCAGATTTTAAAATCTCTGTGGTGCATCTCCAAGGATCGCTTCCAAGGTGTGAGTGTCACATAGGCCTCAGACTACAGCATAGAAAAAAATATGGTTTATAGGGTAATTTGGTAAGACAGCTGTTGTCATACGGGTTGGGCCTGATGAATTTAACCCTAGAAGGTCCCAGAGAACTTTTAAAAACATTCCTGGGGCCTGTTAGGGTTTCAAGGGTCTGCCAGAAAGATAAGGAGGGGTTTTGGAGCAGGGCCTGTTGGGACAGGACAAGGGGGGATGGTTTGAACTCAAAGAGGGAGATTGAGACTGGAGAGCAGGAGAAATTGTTGGTGCAGAGGGTGTCAGAGGCTGTGCCAGGCTGCCCAGAGAGGTAGTGGCTGCCCCATCCCTGGCACGTTTGTTGTTTCAAGAAGCACCTCAGAAAGATGCACTAAAAAAAAAGCACCAATCGTTTGTCTGGAGATCTAGAAAGCACTAGTTATGAGAAAAGAGAAAGAGCTGCAGCTAGCTCAGTAAAAAGAATAACCTGAGGGTAATGTAACAACAGGCTTCCAACATGAAAAAGCTGTTGCAAAGAAAAGGGAATGATCTATTATTTGTGTCCAGAATGGGTAGAAACTGGACATAATAGGTTTAAATTGCAGTGAGAAAGATCCATGATAGAAAAACAATCCTCATAAACGTGAGGAAAATGTTTCCTGTGTGAAGTGAGGCAGTGACAGTGGCCGCCCAGTGAGAACCACAAGGTTTGTGAGAGCAGGGAACAGGGGCATCAGGGGTAGATGAGCCTTTCTCAGGGATTGAGGATGGACTAAATGACCTCTGGAAGGCCCTTCCATCTTTAGAAAAGCCCTTTAAGTCTTTTTTTGTTTTTTATGAGACATCGAGGATTCTTTGGTTTGTTTTTCCAAAGCAAGTTGCATGTTCATTATGTAAGTTAATTAGCATTTCCAGTTGAGGGCTTTGCTTTAAGGAGGGAGGTGTTAGGGAAGGTTCTGACAGTGTCTCGTTTCTGTTGTCATGTAAGTTTATGGTGATTTGATATCTTCCATTCATATCAAGCACAGGAGGTAGAGAAATTAGGCTGCTAATTATGGCTTCTTCACTGATGACTGAGAGCTTGGAACTCTCTGCTGACTCAGACTCCAGAATTTCATTAGAAATCCATGAACAATATCTCCATGGCAGCTTCAAATAGTTTAAAAAAAACAACCCTTTTGATTGACTAGGATTCTGTGCTAAATTATTAACCAAAAATGTTGATTTTCCACATTCAAAAAGTACCAACAGATTTTTTAATGTGTCTAGATCCATAGATAAAATTAAACCTACGTAGCCCTTCTTAGCTCTCTGATTTCTTCTTGCAAAAGCAGTGTCTTATTTTACAGTCTTATTTTACAGGCTACAAGGTGTTTTTTAGGGAGTGCATCTGATTTTAGGTATGCTCAGGGACAATAAAGACAAGGGGACCACTTGCAACTGGAATAAAATACATCTCCTATAAGGGAAAACAGTCCTCAAATAAAGTTCACTGGATGAAAAAATATCTAGTAAAATGTGAACTACCCATCACATCATGTAAAGCATCAGGTCTGAGACAAAAATTCACCTGTTCATATATTGTTTTACCTTAAATTATTCTCTCTTCCTTTTAAAAATCTTGCTCTTCCATTTCTGTATTTTTGTGACTTTCATAGACAAACCCCAGAGGAGAAGTTTAGACTAGAAAAAAAAACCCCTAACTCAGTATTCTTCAGGTGCAGCATTTAGTCTTAACTTTCTCATCTAATTAAACAGAAACCAAAGGGTAATTACTTGACTTTATCTTATGAAAATAAATTTCTGCACGGTATTCTAGCTGGCAATAAATGTCCTCTGCTTACTGTTGTGTATCACTGGAGATTGCAATCAAGAGTCCTGATTATTTCGGGGTCTATCTGGCAGGAAAGAAAAGGAAGGAAGGGGTGTGGGGAGGAGGGGCGGGAGAACTATTCCATCTCAGGGGTAGTCATGAAAACTCTCACCCAGCAATTTCAAGCAGCAGATACAATTTTCCTTTTTCTGTTGCAGCATGAAGTGTTCCAGAAGCAGCTTTCAGGTGCTCTTGTACAATGACAGATAATGACTGCTGTGGGATCACGGGGCCGAGCTGATAGCAGAGGATTCTGAGGGTGCTTGAGTTTTCAGCCACCGATGCTGCCTGCCTCGTGGGGAAGAGCTGAATGGAGATAAATACACACTCGCAGCGTTTTGACAGGCAGGTGCTTCTTGTGCAATCCTCCCTGTGTTTTCTTCGGGCAGTTTGATTGCCACTTGGCTCTCTTGCTCCCAAATCCCTGGCTAATCTCTTCTGGAGAGGCTCCTTTGCCACCCTTACGGCCGCGGCTGCCAGCAGCGCATTAAGCGAGGCAGGGAGGTGTCACACGTGTCCCCTGGGCTCTCCCATCTGCTTTCCAGGGGGAAAAACCACTTGTGTGGACAGCAGGGTGCTGTAGTTGTTGGGGTTATATGTTTTTTTGTTTTGTTTTCTGATATGACCCTATAATAATTGAGAAATCCTTGGAGGGAAAGGCACGCCGTGTGTTTGAGGTGGAGGGGGGAATGGTCACAGCCACTGATCCTAGAATCCCAGACTGGTTTGGGTGGGAAGGGGATTGCAAGGTCATCCAGTCCCTGCAGGGAGCAGGGACATCTGCAACCAGAGCAGGGTGCTCCAAACCCCAGCCAACCTCCCTTGGAGTGTTCCCGGGATGAATTGCAGAGAGTTTCCCAAGGATTGGTGGCCTCTGTCCCCCCACAAAGTGGCCAAGATCACTGAGGCTGAAATACTGCCCACCAGGATGAAGCAGAGAGTCTTTCCAGATAAGGATGACTGGAGCTTTCCTTTCTGTGCAGCAGAGTCAGTCCTTTAACATGTCTGCAGCAAGAAAGCCAACATCCAAAGGCACTTTGTGCTGTGCCCTTCCAGAAGCCCAGCTCGAATTTGTGATCCATGCTGGTCACACCCAGATGGGCTCTCACTCATTAAGGTCACAAGTTTAAGACTTGAGATGCTGTTTTGAATTTTCCACCTCCAAGTGAGGTCTTCAAAGGCCACCCAAATCCATCAGAGTCAGGTATTTCAGCTGGCTTTTACAATGGCAACACAGAGAAAAAGATGTCTTAGAAACAGAAGCAGAAACCCTCATGTAAGCATGGAATGTGAGGAACTCAGACTGTTGTGAGAGCAGCTATCACTCCATGAACACATTACATGGAACTGTGTACCCTGGCATGTTTCTTTGTCAGTCTCTGGGTATTTCAGAGCTGTAGAGACAAGCTGAGCAGTGTTGGAACTACCTCATGCTGCAGCTCCAGACCTCACCCTGTAGCTCACAGTGACCTGGTGCATTTGGAGATGTCCTGCCTGGGCCAAAGAGCCCTCCTGGGGCTTTTGTTGTCCTTCTGGGTCTGTGATTCCTCTCAGGAATGATGAGATCTAAGTGATGGGAGTGACTGTGGATCTATCCACACTCAAGGAGAGAGGGCACAGAAATCTTGCAGCAGTCTTAGAGCTGAAGCAGTATCTTATCATGAATGCCCTGCAGAGGTTCCCCAGTGATCAGCAGCTGACAGCTTGCTACTTGGAAGAAAAATCAATAAAAAGAGAGACCTTTGTTATCTCTGTGGATTAGCACCTGCCATAACTAAGCTTCTAGCCTAACACCTTAGCAGACACTGAGCTTGCTTCCAATACCTTTATTTATGTCAGCTGTGGAGAGTTAAGATGCTGCTTCAGGTGGGACAAACCTCTCTTGTAGCTTTCTGGAATTTAATTTTCCAGTTTTAGACACAGGGAAATGGGCCCTGTGAAGAAAATCAAGAAAATGAGGGTTTTTTTAATGGCTATCAGGTCTTGTTTAAAAAGGAAGAGCTACCTCTTGTACCACAAATTCATTGTGGGTGGAAGAGACCTTTAAAGATTATCAAGTCCAACTGTTGGCCATGCAGCTATCCCAGGAATTAAAGCTACACCATCACAGTCACTGCTCTGCTTTGATTGCATGCCTAAAACAAGCAGTGACACTTC
The DNA here is from genome assembly GCA_013401355.1 of Ceyx cyanopectus. Classification (NCBI taxonomy): domain Eukaryota; kingdom Metazoa; phylum Chordata; class Aves; order Coraciiformes; family Alcedinidae; genus Ceyx; species Ceyx cyanopectus. Next base: position 25,223 of record VYZU01033245.1, on the reverse strand, counting down.
TGAAAAGCAGAATATATTTTAAAAGATTAAAGATACCTGGAGTTAAAATTAATCATTCCTATCCAAAAACTGAGTGCAACAACAAGGTTACTATGCAGTATTTCTAATCCAAATAAAACAGCAAGAATACTGGGGGAAAAAAAAACTAATTTAGAAGAAAAGTAGAGGTGAAACAACTAATGATAATGCTTGGCCAAGTCAGAGAAACAGCAATTCTTTATCAAGTAGTGTTTCTCCATGCCCATTTTTCTATGTCTGGCAAGCTGCAGAGCAGTGTTTGATACCTTTGTGTGGCTTTTAGGTCATGCTGCATTAATTCTTGATCTGAGTCAAGATCTGGTATCAGATATTTTCTGATTTTTCCTGTGCAGGTTACCTTCACTGTGCCAATTGACCTTTTTTGGTCTGCCAAATTTTGGAATTATCCATGTTGTTGTTCTCTGATGTTTGCAGCACACCATGAAGTTCATTTCTGGGTTTCACCAAGGTGGTAACACGTTTGCAGGGTGATTTTTACACCAACACTCTTCCACAATTCAGGAAACTCAATAAAATTGAATTTCACAATTCACACCACCAGTTGGGGAAGAATGTATTTCCACCAAAAACCCAACTCAAACTGTTTCCTTATGCATATTTTCAAAACTAAATCCTTTTCCTGAAGTAGTAGCAGAAACTCATCTTCAGCAGCCATTTTCATCACCTTAATTAGAATGACTCAGAAGGAAACCTGCTGAAGTGAACTAATTAAGTTTGTTAACATCTTGTCAACCTGAAGTCCTCTTGCCCTTGCCACTGCCAGTCAGGAGGTTGTTTATCAGACTTTGCAACTATGAAAGTTTGTTTTTACTTTTTTGATTTCTTCAGGGCCTCAATAAATAGCACTGTCAGTTATCCACATACATCTAACAAAACATAGCTTAGTTTTTTGTCCTTCTTTTCAACTAAAGTTGTCTTTTTTTGTGTTAATCTGCAGGCCAACACCTTCCATGGACCAAGACTACTGCTTTTCCTCTGCATCCACCTTTTGCTGGTGAGTTTTTAGGCTTCAAGGGTACAAGAGAGACTTGAGCAGCTGGGTTTGTATTTCCCACCCCCTGTATTCAGTTAAATGTTAACAAAACTCATCCACACTTGAACCAAATTTACATTTTCTCTGGGTTAGCCAGTCAGGTGCCAGCCCGCTGAAGCTGGAATAGACCTTTGAGATCATCAAGTCCAGCCTAAAATTGTCATTGTCACTTCCAATAGCTCTCTCCTACATGCACTCTGGATGTCCTTAGCTTTTGAACCTTCACACCAGTGGAATCCCTTTCTTTCCACATAGAAGGTGGCTCAAACCACCACGTGTCCTGTCATCTTGGCACCAAGAGGAACCACATGAGCTAGAGGTTTGTGGTTGCTGGTGAGTCACACCAAGCTTTGCACAGCTTCCAGCTCCAGAACTACCACCTAGGGCTTTCCCAAGAGAAAAAGAAGGGGTATTCTTGCTAAACTTTTGCCTGAGGTGCAGCAAATAACTACAAGTCTGCATGAAAATGAATGGAAGGAAAAGAGCATCATGTGGTTGGATTTCTGGCTTTGTCTGAGCTTCCCAGCTTTGCTCCTGTTTGGAAAACACACTGAGTCACCAGAGATGCTAATGGCTACAGGATTTACCCTGCAGGGGAGATGCTCTTGCTCTTTTTTAGTCTTATGACTTTTCTGTGGCATTCAGTATAATAATATACAGTTTAAATGTATTTAAAAGGTATTACTAAGCTGACCATAATTACATATCTTTAATATAGCTCACTGGTTTTAAGCTTTATATTTTACCAGTAATTTAAAATATATTTTTTTTTTATTATTATTAGCTGATTAAGCTTAGTACAGTGAATTTTTAATATCTCACTACCCTTCCTAACATATAACTCCCAAGACAACTGCTTCCATTTTTCATATGTGAATCACAGAATTTGCTTTGCCTCATTTTTTTGAGTACATCACTCTACTTTGAAAGCACCTTGTGACTNTAGAAGGTGGCTCAAACCACCACGTGTCCTGTCATCTTGGCACCAAGAGGAACCACATGAGCTAGAGGTTTGTGGTTGCTGGTGAGTCACACCAAGCTTTGCACAGCTTCCAGCTCCAGAACTACCACCTAGGGCTTTCCCAAGAGAAAAAGAAGGGGTATTCTTGCTAAACTTTTGCCTGAGGTGCAGCAAATAACTACAAGTCTGCATGAAAATGAATGGAAGGAAAAGAGCATCATGTGGTTGGATTTCTGGCTTTGTCTGAGCTTCCCAGCTTTGCTCCTGTTTGGAAAACACACTGAGTCACCAGAGATGCTAATGGCTACAGGATTTACCCTGCAGGGGAGATGCTCTTGCTCTTTTTTAGTCTTATGACTTTTCTGTGGCATTCAGTATAATAATATACAGTTTAAATGTATTTAAAAGGTATTACTAAGCTGACCATAATTACATATCTTTAATATAGCTCACTGGTTTTAAGCTTTATATTTTACCAGTAATTTAAAATATATTTTTTTTTTATTATTATTAGCTGATTAAGCTTAGTACAGTGAATTTTTAATATCTCACTACCCTTCCTAACATATAACTCCCAAGACAACTGCTTCCATTTTTCATATGTGAATCACAGAATTTGCTTTGCCTCATTTTTTTGAGTACATCACTCTACTTTGAAAGCACCTTGTGACTCAGGGGGATTCCAGTGCTCAGCTCTGGGTTCTAAGCTCCCCAACAAACCCACCACGACTGGACTTTGTTCAGTGAGAGGCTCCACAACCTGCTTAGTCGCTCAGGGCATTGCATTTTGGCCAGAACACTGAGATGTGCCATTGAAGAAGAGGAAAGATGGACTGGGGCTGTGAATGGCAGGTGTTAGGAATAAAGGAAAGGAGCAGATCAGTGCAGACATGAAGGGATGTCCATCCCAAGCTTCCAATTCACAGAACAACTTTAATTCTTTTCCTGACCCTAGCATTTATCAGAAGTGTCTTGGATAATATGAAGAAAATTGAAGACGAATTCAAGTGCTTTTTCCTTTGCTGGAAGATAAAAAGAATACACATTAGTAGGTACATCTTTCATCTCTAACAAAAAGCCAAGGAAGTACTCATCTTTTTTTTTTCTTCTTTTTTTAAGTATATATTTTGCTTCAGAAAATCCAATACTATCTTTAATTTCACTCTTGAGCAACAGCTCATATTATAGCTAATTTTCCCATTAGAAAAGTGTGCAAACCAGAAAAGGAATCAGCCCCAGAAACAATTCTTGTTATTTCCAGTGCTCAGAAGATGCACTTTGAGATAACAGCCATGGCAATCTGGAGAAAGCATTTGGACAGCATTTGAGTCAGCTGCATGGTTTGCTATTTAAGCAATACCTGACAGTATTGGCATACAAAACAGAAGAAAATACCTTGCTGCCTCCCCTCTGCTTATGTAACCCCAAGGAATTTGTAATTAGACCTGGTCAGTTACATAAAAAATAAAAATAAAATAGGATGATTGTATAAAAATTAGGATTATTGTCCAATAGCATTCAGAGAACCTGTGCAGCTCCTACCTACTCTCATGGGTTTATCAGTACTGATGTCCCANTTGCTCCTGTTTGGAAAACACACTGAGTCACCAGAGATGCTAATGGCTACAGGATTTACCCTGCAGGGGAGATGCTCTTGCTCTTTTTTAGTCTTATGACTTTTCTGTGGCATTCAGTATAATAATATACAGTTTAAATGTATTTAAAAGGTATTACTAAGCTGACCATAATTACATATCTTTAATATAGCTCACTGGTTTTAAGCTTTATATTTTACCAGTAATTTAAAATATATTTTTTTTTTATTATTATTAGCTGATTAAGCTTAGTACAGTGAATTTTTAATATCTCACTACCCTTCCTAACATATAACTCCCAAGACAACTGCTTCCATTTTTCATATGTGAATCACAGAATTTGCTTTGCCTCATTTTTTTGAGTACATCACTCTACTTTGAAAGCACCTTGTGACTCAGGGGGATTCCAGTGCTCAGCTCTGGGTTCTAAGCTCCCCAACAAACCCACCACGACTGGACTTTGTTCAGTGAGAGGCTCCACAACCTGCTTAGTCGCTCAGGGCATTGCATTTTGGCCAGAACACTGAGATGTGCCATTGAAGAAGAGGAAAGATGGACTGGGGCTGTGAATGGCAGGTGTTAGGAATAAAGGAAAGGAGCAGATCAGTGCAGACATGAAGGGATGTCCATCCCAAGCTTCCAATTCACAGAACAACTTTAATTCTTTTCCTGACCCTAGCATTTATCAGAAGTGTCTTGGATAATATGAAGAAAATTGAAGACGAATTCAAGTGCTTTTTCCTTTGCTGGAAGATAAAAAGAATACACATTAGTAGGTACATCTTTCATCTCTAACAAAAAGCCAAGGAAGTACTCATCTTTTTTTTTTCTTCTTTTTTTAAGTATATATTTTGCTTCAGAAAATCCAATACTATCTTTAATTTCACTCTTGAGCAACAGCTCATATTATAGCTAATTTTCCCATTAGAAAAGTGTGCAAACCAGAAAAGGAATCAGCCCCAGAAACAATTCTTGTTATTTCCAGTGCTCAGAAGATGCACTTTGAGATAACAGCCATGGCAATCTGGAGAAAGCATTTGGACAGCATTTGAGTCAGCTGCATGGTTTGCTATTTAAGCAATACCTGACAGTATTGGCATACAAAACAGAAGAAAATACCTTGCTGCCTCCCCTCTGCTTATGTAACCCCAAGGAATTTGTAATTAGACCTGGTCAGTTACATAAAAAATAAAAATAAAATAGGATGATTGTATAAAAATTAGGATTATTGTCCAATAGCATTCAGAGAACCTGTGCAGCTCCTACCTACTCTCATGGGTTTATCAGTACTGATGTCCCAAGGGTTTTGGGTTTTTTTCCCCACAGAAGAAATCCAAACTGTGGTTCTGGGTTTCAGGTTCTGTTTAGAAAAGAGTGGAATAATCTGAGAGAAATCCTGGCAGTCTGTGCTTATATAAATGAGCCCAGCATGGATGGAGCAAAACCCCTGAAATGGGGAGTAAGGTTTGAAATTGCAATGGGTAGAACCAAACCCAAATCTCTTCTGAGAGATATTACACATAAAACAGAAAGGAAGGGAAGCATCCCTGAGCTTGAAGGGCCAGCAGCAGTGGGATGAGCTGGATACCCATGGAAACCCCTGCTCCTCCCCAGGCCTCAGCTGCCCCATTCCAGGGCTAATAGTGATCTCAGTCAGCTGCTGGCTTTGGGAAGCCAATTTAAGCACAGCCTGGGAAAGGTGGATGCTCCCTGAAATCACAGTCAGGTGGGTTCTCCTCAGAAAACATCCCAGAGATGTGGGTTTTATTTTGGACTCTACCCAGAGGACATTTCTGTTGCACTCAGTGTAGTGGTATACTGTTTAAATGTATTTAAAAGGTATTACAAAGCTAGAAAACTTAGTTATTAGACTATTTATAATGAATTCCCTCTACTTTTCACTATTTGTTGCCAGAACCCAAAGCCAGCTCTCTATGGAGAGACACAGGCAAGCAATTCAAGCACAAAAACCCAAGGAGTATCTACCCTCCCAGGAAGGAGTGAGAAATAAGCTCCTAACTCAAGGTACAGATCCAAGCCTTGCCCCCAGCACTGCTCCAGGAGCTGATGAAGAGGAGCTGCAGCTCTGAGGAAGGAGCATCCCAAAGGTAGGACACTGGTTGTGCAGGGGAGGGATGGATGGTCCTCCAGCCTGGGCATCTCTGGCTGTGAATCAGAGCCCTGTGGTCCCCAGGGAGCAGCAGAGATGCTCAGAGGGGCTGGCATTTCAGCAGGGAAAGCAGGGAGTGATGAAGTGCCCACTTAGCTTTAAATACACAAACAGCTCTGGGTTTGGGTTGGATTTTGTTGTTGTTTGAAGTGAGTAATGGAATCACATGAGTGTTTGCAATAGCATGGCTGAAAATAGCAAGTCTGTGTTGCTGCTCCTTTTGAAGAGCAGCCTGGCATTTCTGGCTGCTGGAGAAAACAGAGCTCTCCAACATAGAACAGGTGCTAAGAGCTGGTTATAAAACTGATCTGAACATGATGGATGGAGCACCACCCTCAAGGAGGGAAAGAAACTCCAATCCAAAGGGTGGACTGCACAATACTCACTAATTTATCTCTAATTTTCTCCATTTGTGGCCAAACTGAGCAGCTGTGAGACTAGGAAAGGCTGAGGAACACTTCTCAATACCTAGTTGAACACTTCTACTTCTCAGTAAGTAGTTTGCTTGTGTTTGAGCATTGAAAATGACAATGACTTTACCTAAAACTCATGGTGATCACAAGGATAGCTCATTGTAATTCCAAGGAGCAGCTGAGCATCACCCAGGAGTGTGGTGGTTTGGTATCCACATTTCAGGGAGGACCTTGTGGAACTGGAGTAGGTCTGGAAAGGAGCCCAGGTATTGTTAGAGATGGAAAACACCTCACATCTCCATCAATTCACCTTATCAAACAGAAGATTATGGAGTTACGGCATCAATTAGCAAGGGTTGCAGATCAGGTAAAGTCTGATTGTGTCTAGGAAAGGAAGAGGAATAACACCAAATATTCTTCCCTGCTAGTGAGCTGAATCGCCCAAACAAAATCATAAACTGGAGGGAGAGCAAGAAGTAAGAAATGTAAATTGAAAAAATGCCTCTTTAGAAGAAAAGTCAATTTCCTTTCTGATAAATATAGCCTGCTATTTGAATTCTGATTCTTCAGAGGAATGATTCATCAGTGTTCTGCCACCTCTTGGGGAGATGGGGGTGATAAAAAGTTTACCCAGAGGTGTTTCTCTTTGGACAGAAAACCAGCTACAACTTTTGGATATCATTTCTTCTTGGTTTAAGTGAAAATTGATTACTGAAAGTTTAATTAAATTACCAGATTTATCTGTTTGAAACAAAATTCCTCAGTTAGACTCTCTTTTACTCTTGTTTTCTGAAAACCCATTATTTTAGATTATTTTCCTTTCCATTGTATTTTAGAATGGAAATATTCTTCATATGGGTGGAACCCAGAATTCCTAAACCTTTTTTGGACAGGTGGACTTTAACTCTTGATTCCTTTTGTTCTAATTCCATTGTTCTCTCTCTCCTTATTAAACTCCTTTTCCATTTATGAAATGGTAAGTGAGGTAAAGCAAATGGGTTGACCTTTACAATGGAAATTCTGGGGAGATTAGTTTAGTGCTTGTGTGCAGGGCTGTGTTGTTTAATTTTATTTTTTTTCTCAGCTAACTGCAAGCATGTAGAAATAATTGTTGGGGAAAAAAAAGCTCTTTTTGTGTGTGTGTGTGTGTTTGTGTATTATTATAAAAAGTCCTAAATCAAACAGTTTTCTCCTCTGGCTAATCCTGGAAAGCAAAAATGCATCAGTTCTGTGTCCATAGATGTAGCAAAAATGTCTTTGGGGAAGTGCTCTCTGGAAATTCATCCCTGTTGATCACGTGGTGGTACAGGACAGAGGCTTAAAACACAGAATTTTTCTTCCTGAGAGACCATCACCACCCACAGAATGCAGCCCTGGGTTTAAAAACCTAAAAATCCCAGCAGATATCATTGAGCACAGAAACACCCTGGGGCTCCCCCATCAACGTTTGCCATGGACCTCAGCCTAGCAAAGAGCTGACAGAGGAAAAACAACTTCTAGAGGGGAATTAAGATCAGATTTACCAAGCTGCATGTGTGCCTTAACCACGTGGAATTCTCATGTCCACAGAGATTAAGCAGGAGGAATTCAAGCAGTAATTTTTCTGAAGCTGTGAGGAGGTGTTTTCTCATTTCCCCCCTGTCAGGAGAGCAGAGGAGTGCTCTGACCAGCCTCACTGCAAAGGTCAGCTCCTGCAAAATCCCAGGGAGCTGAGTCCAATTAGTGATGTGCTTCTAGTGTGTCAAACCACGCTGAAGAATTCCAGGTACTGTTTGTGAATTAATCCCTGTGAATAAATCATTTAATTCTCCAATATCTTTGAAGCTAGAAGCTGGCCAAGAAGCGTTGCTTCCTTGCCACGAGGAGGTCCTCTCCCATCTTTGTCTGAATGCAGTTTTCAGTGCTCCTTAGCTGGCAAAGTCCACCTGGAAATCTTCTTTTGGTTGCCTAGGCAAGCCACCCAGAAGCCAGGTAGGCTGAGGGGCTCAAGTGATGCTCTAAAAGCTGATTTTTTAACCCCTCAACATCCTTGTCTGTCCATAACTCGTATCCTCATCTTTCCTGTACTCTCCAGGCTGAAATAAGCCATCAACATCCTTTTCTGCCCACAACTTGTATCCTGCCTAGACTCATATTTAATCTACTATCCACACTCTTTTTTTTAGGTGCAGAAAACCTTCATGGTGAGCAAAGTGTTCAGATGTTTGAATAAAGCCCAGAAAATTCCCCCTCTGCAGTTGTTGGCAGCAGGTCCCAGCACTTTGCACACCCTGGTGCTGCTGCAGGGGCTGGTGACAGAGCAAAAAAAATCTGAATAATTAATGATATGGGGTTTTAGAGCTAGGAATCTCTTCTTCTGCCCATGTCCTGTGGCACCCCTTTTATGATAGACATGATTTCTGTTCTCTTCCATTATTCCTATATTTATGGATAGCTATTTCTTTTTCTTTTATGTCCAAACCCCCAAATGGTCCATTGAAAGAGAAATTCACCTGTTCTCTGATCTCCAGAGTTCCCTCCCCACCCCCACCATTCCATGATTCTACCACCAGCTTGAGATGTATTAATAAGACATTTGGATCTAATATGTTTACAAGCAAATAAATGCTCAGGATGACAGTTCCCTTTTTATTTATATTTATTTTCCAGTTTAGCATCATGTAAATTTTAATTTATTTTTTTTTCTAGTAACTCAGAACAACCCTCCAGGGCAAGGAATATTTTGGAAGACATCCTCATGGGATTTGCACTAATTGATAATTTTTCAGTGTGAAGAAAGCACTTCTAAAGTGGGTCTGTACATACAACAAAAGAAAAACCAGACTGGACAGCCCAGTTAGACCCCCAGGGCTCAGCTCTGCAGCTTCTCCAAGCTCTTTTTATTAACTAATGATCTTTATTTCAGGGTTAATACATTGTTGTGGGGTTTTTTTTGGTAATATAGCATGCAATTAGTATTTAATTTGCTTTCATCACATGCTTTTCCCCACCAAGCCACTGCTGAGTGTTCCAGTGGTAGAAACAAGAGCAGCAACTGCAGCAGGTTGCAGTGGAAATGCAGAGCACCAGAGTGTGTTTGGGCTCCCCCCTGCAGAGCAGCAGGGTTCTGATTTACTCTGCTTTTTAGCTGCAGGCTGTTTGGGGGTTTATTTTATTTTATTTGTTGAATTTAGGGAGAATGCCACTGGGGTTTCCAATGGGATCTTTGAATTTAAATGATAAAGCTCAGAGAGTTTTCCCTACGAGGTGCTGTTAGCTGAGATATTTCCACAGAGTCATAGAATTTACTTCCTCTGCTTGATTTTAAACAGAAAATAACCACCAAAGGAAGCCAGAGCAGAAAATGAGATGCCTTTTTGTAGCTGCTCACAGGATCAGAGAACACTCTTAGCCTCTGGATGATTTAAACTGCTGGGTTTAACCTCTTGGCTCTCTGTCCCTGGTGAATATGCATCATCCACCCACCCTGAACAGAGACATCCCTATAAACCACATCAATGAGTTCACCTGCCTGCAATAGAGACCCCAATAAACTACCCAGATGGCTTTGGAGAACTCTTCTGAACTACCCCTGCCTGCCCTTGCTTCTCTTCACGTGGCTCTTTCAGACACAGAGTGCTGGGGGTGCTGCTGGCCCAGGGAAAAAGCCTCTGTGACATGAGGAGTGTGAGTTTCTCCACATTTCTCCAGTGGTACAGTCTGCTGTGTAAACAGAGGGGTTTAACACCCTCTCCTGTGCTTACCAAACACCCCTAGGATTGCTGAGTAACTCCCCCCTCTGATTTTCACACCTTGCAAGGACCCCTGCAATGACCTTGCACCCTTTGCCCAGCAGAGCAAGGAATTGCAGCATCACAGAGGATGATTTGTTAAATAATTATACAAGAGGACCCCTATTTTTCTTCTCTGTGCCCCTGCTACTCACAAATGACTTTGTGCAAGGTCACCAGCATGGGAGTTGTGTCTGTCCCAGGGGTGTGAAACTCATCTCTCCATGAAGAACCATATTCATGGCACTGATTTGCTTTCACCTATCTCTTGCTTTCTTAATTTCATTGATATTGCTTTTTTTTCCCCCCCTTTTTCTTCCTAAATAGGGTGTTTCTGAGACACACAAATCCAGGCACTGTTTTCCTCACCCCATCACGTGTAGCTTTTCTCACTCTTGGCTGCTCCAGCACGTGCAGTGGAACAAAATGACCCAGCATCTGACAGAGCCTGGGATCTGGGTGAGATCCAGCTGGTGGAACTGAAAATGGGAATGGTCAGGAAAGAGCCTGAGGTTAGGGAAGGCTGGAGGAACTGGGGTGAGTTCTGATGTTCCCTTTTCTTTATTATTTTCTTTTTTTTTTATTCTTTTTCAGCTCAGTGGGTCAGGAGTTTGAGGCTCAGTACCCAAGGGCTGTGTTTCAGAGGACGGTGAGGGGCTTTGCTGAGGGACTTCATGGCTCTCTGTGGCATTTCAGGGCTTTGTGTTGCTCTAGTAGCATAGGATTTAGTCCTAAATAAGGACTAAAGTGGGTTTAGAAAGACATCTGCAGTCCAAGTGAATGGAATGTCAGATATTGTGCAAGATTCCAAAGCAGAAACCCTCGTTCTCCCTTCTGTCAGCACTGGTTTGCTGCTGGAAAGGCCAGTTGGAGGGTTTCCTTGGGCCTGGTGTCCACATGGGTGTGGAGGAGCAGACCTGGCAGTCTTCACCTGGCAGTGCACCAGCCTTTGCCAGTAAGAACAACAGCAACTCTTTGTCTCTGGCTGATTGGGCCCCTTCTGCCAGCTCCCTGGAGCCAGGAGCCTGGTGCTGAGTCCAGCTGGCACCTCGCTGCTGAGCTCCCCTGGGGGGGGATGTGCTGCACTGCAGCACCACCCAGCCCTGCCCACAGGCTCCAGCTCCAGGGGACGTGTTCAGCTCCCTGGAGAGGCTGCCTGGGTGGGGAGAGGAAGGAGATGTGATGTTAGCTGAGCACTGAGACCCTCTGATGGGAGTGAGGAGCCTGGTGTCTGCACTCTGGTGGGAGGACTGCCCTGTTTAATTTTGCAAAGCCAGTGTCCTAAATGACTTCAGAATTATTTCTTTCTTAACTTTCTCCTTTCATTTTATTTCTCCCATTTGTTCACCACATGGAAGTCACTAATGTCCAGATAAATGGCTCTAACAGCTCTGCAAGTTTAAGGTTTAGCACTTAAAAAACCTTCATTCCCTTCTTTGGACACAGGCTCTTGATAGGAGGATAAATGCCCACGTCTGGGAGGAGACAGGGCTAACAAAGCATCCCTGCAGCCAGCCAGGGCATGGCAGGAGGATGAGCTGTGTGCTGAACACCCTTCGAGGAGCTGCTCAGAGGGCAATATCTGAACCTGCAAGCACTAAATTGAGAGTATAGCCCAGGACAGAGGCCAAAGCTGCAGTTCTGTGAGTGTCTCTGCTTCTGTTCCCCCGGATCTCTAACCACACTGCACAGAGCACCATGAGCACACACTGAGCCTAAGTCCAACCATCCCCAGCCCTGCCAGGGCACCACTGCCCCATGGCCCTCAGCACCACAGCTCCAGGGCTTGGAAACCCCTCCAGGGCTCACAGGGACTCCAGCCCTGCCCTGGGACAGCCCTGCAGGGGAAGAAATTCTTCCCCAGTTTCAACCTCCATCCTCCTGTGAGGAGTTGCCAGAGCCAGAAGGTCTCCCCTGAGCCTCCTTCTCTCCAGGCTCAAGCAGCCCAGGTCCCTCAGCTGCTCCTCCCCACACTCCTGCTCCAGACCCTTCCCCAGCTCCATTGCCCTTCTCTGGCCATGCTACAGCCCCTCAGTGTCCTGCTGGGAGTGAGGGGCTCCAAACTGAGCACAGTCACACAGCTTTTCTCCCTGTCCTGCTGCCTCCTGCTCCAGAGTGTGCCAGTTTCCACCTCCCCCATCACACGCATTAGAAACAAGTGAATCATTTGAAGATGTAGAGAGTTCCCTCCCAAAACCTGTGCTCCTCTTGGAAAAGTCTTTCTGAAGAAGGATAAATTCAGGATAAATTCAGCCACATACACCACTCTCCCTTTGCTTTGCACTTGATTAATGTGTTGTCTGTGAGAACATATGCAAGCATTAATTCTGATTAACTTTCACTGCACTGCTTGCACATCCTTAACTTTTAAAGCTAATTGGCCTTGTTCTTCTGCTTAGATCCATTCTCTTTAACTTCCAGAGCTAATTGGCCTTGTTCTTGTGCTGAGGTCTGTTCTCTAAAGCATAGCTGCCCAGGACAACCCTTCCAGCCACATGGCTGATGTGAAATTGTCACAGCAATCAGCTGCTGGAGCTTCTGTCCAGTCACCCAGGATCAAACTCTTGTTCATTACTGGGAACATCCTGAGATACCCAAGGGGTTTTTTGGACACCTTTCCACACAATGCATTTTGTAAGTGCATTTTCTAAGTGAATTCTGGGTGGTTTTCACCTATATTTGGAAGCTGTGCCCAGTTAATGAATTCTCAACAGTAAGATTAATAACACATGTGATATAAAGAGACTATTAGCTGAATGAACACGTTGGCCTCGAGCCTGCAGCCTTTCCAGTTTATTATACTTTGTTAGCTGCAGGGTCAGGCTTTTCTTCCCTTGACTGGCTTCACCCTCATCCTTTCCTCTCACTCTTCCACTTGCACACTGTGCTCTGGAAAGCTCTCCTGGTGTGCAGAGGGCTGGAACCTGCAGTCTCCACCCCAGATTACACTCCCAGGAATGACAGAAAAGCAGGCAGAGCATCCAAGCTCCCAGGCTGCATTTCCCAGGCCTCGTGCTGCCTTTCAGTGGCACTTGTTATCTCATCTCATCTCATCTTAGGGGGTGTAATTCCAGCAGGAGGAGAACGTGTGGCTTTCTGCTGACAGCAGGAGATAATTCATCAGCCACTAAAGCTCTTTCCATCCTAGCTCTTGGCCTAAATCCAGCTTGTCCTAGGTCCAGAATACACTGGCTTTAGCTAGATCAGCTTGTAATTGGCCTTTGGCTAACTCCTCTCTGAGCCCAGTCTGATACTGGGTTGTGGCTGTTCAAAGCTGGTTTGTTTAATGCTGGTTAGGTTAGGTTGTTTATGGGGCAAAGGAGCAGGAACATTGATTTTCTCAGCACATACCAGGTTAGGTTGATTTCTTTTTTTCCAAGTAAGATAAATGACTCCACCTTGCCTAGGAAGGAAAGGAAAGGTGATAAGTAGGAGACCCCCTTTTCAGCTTTTTTGGACTTAAACTTGATTTACTTCCCCCTGGAATGAAGTTGTGTCTACTTCAGACACCACTTGCTTCACTGAGCCAAGGTGAGATTCCAGTGGCTGGTCCTGGGTTCAGAGTTGCCCAGGGGATTGAGAAGGGCTCATCTCTGCTGAAGGGTTTACAGGCAGCCTGGTGTTGGCTCCTCTAAAGGCTCCTGGGTGATAATCAGGCTGCAGGGAGAGCCCCAAGTACTCCATCATCAGGATGGGGCAACACTGTGCCTGTCTGCACAGGGGTATCAGTAATGGCATGGAGCTGGAATTTACTCCTTTAGCATTGAAATATGCATGAAAATTCATTTAAAAAATATAATCTTTATGTTGGAATAGGCCTACTTAGCTACTGTGGCAGAATGAGAGCAATCCCAGGTGCTTTTTCCAGAAGAGTATTTAAAGGTGGAGAAATGGGACTTCCACAGCTTCCCTCAGGAGCCTGTGCCAGAGAAACCCAGTACAGGTGAATAACAGGTCAGACTGGTACCTCTGAGGAAGCTCTAAGGTATTTATCTCACCTCTTCCCACTGAAAACTTCCTCCCTTCCTTCCCCAGGCCCTTTTCTGGTAGAAAATGGGCTATGACACAACTGAAGCAGTGGCACCATTTTCACATAAGAATTCCTTGTTCAGAACTGTAACTGAAAGGGGTTTTTTAAAGAAAAAAAGCCACTTTTGATCCCTGCTGACCCTGCAGAAGCAATGTGTCAGTGACAAGGGGTTTAAAGGTGCCTGCCAGAGCAATGTTATTTAAGTGTCATGTCAGTGGTGTCCTCCTGAGAATGCCTCTCTAGCAAAGCAGAAGCAACAACACTTGGTTTCCAACCCCAGCTCCAGTGTTCAAGGATGGCTGCTTTAAAAAAACAACAAAAAAACCTCTTCGAATACAAAAAACCCAAAGGAAATATGGAGAAGAAATTAACACAGTAGCTTAGGATGCTGCTGGTAGTTGTGTCTTCTGGCATTTTGCCTGTGGTCGGGGTAGTTTTGTGTCCTTTGGTGATCTCTGCTCATCCTGGTGGGTTTGATTTGATGTAATTCTCACATATCACCCAGTGTGATTCATTTATGAACAAGTTAAAAATGGCTTTTTTTGTTTGTTTGATTTCATTGAAGCTCTCTACAGCTCCCTGAGGGGAGGATGGGGAGAGGTGAGTGTTGGTCTCATCTCCCAGGTAACTACTGATAGAACAGAGGAACTGGGCTGAAGTTGTTCCAGGGAAGTTTTAAGTTGGATATTGGGAATAATTTCTATCCTGAGAGAGTGGTGATGCCCTGGCACAGGCTGCCCAGGGAGGGGATGGAGTCCACGATTCAGAAACCACCCAGATGTGGCCCTTCAGGAGATGGTTCAGTGGTGCTGATGGTGTTTAGTAGATGGTTGGATCACCCTGAAAGTAATTTCCAAGCTGAGAAGATCTTCTCCCAGGGCACTGGGCAGTTTGCTGGGCTGCTTTTCACCAAGGCTTTCTGCTCTGGAGCTGTGTGTGCACAGTGATTTATTCACAGCACTTTGTCCTTTGCCAAATGCCATCTTCACCCTAAATTAACATGTAATGGGCATTAAAGAAGGACCAAATTGTGTGTAGGGGGGTTTATTTTTATTTACAAGCTTCTAGGAATGAAATGTTACCAAGGCAGGTCAAAGCTGTTGCTGCTGGAGCTGTGTTGTGCAGGAATGATTTACAGAGGCCTGCTGTCAGACAGATTTCATTGTGGCCTCCCAACAGCTCCTGAAAACATGCTGAGCTGCACAGGCACTTGCACAGTTCCACTCCTGTGCTGCCTCAGCTCAGGGCTAATTACACCTTCAGTTGCTGATTTTTAGACAACAAAAACTTCTGGGTAGCTGGTGGCTCAAGTGCTAGGAGGGAAGGTGCTCATAAAGATTTCCTCATGTAGGAGAGAGAAGCCTGGCACAGCCTCTGCCACCCTCAGCATCAATTTCTCCTTCCCTCCAGTCTCAATCTCCCTCTTGGAGTTCAAACCATCCCCCCTTGTCCTGTCCCAACAGGCCCTGCTCAAGATCTTCTCCTCATCAGTCTCGTAAGGAGGGATGGTGCAAGGGCAGGGGAAGACAACACTCAGGATTCTCACCTTAGTGAATATGGTGAGGTGAAAAGCAGCAGGTAAACGGGTGGCACCTGTTGTGGAGCACACCTCTGCCGCTCAAAGGCGCTGGAAGGAGGAGCAGCAGGAGCTGCGGTGGCAGCGGGGCTGGGCTCCCAGAGCCGCCGGGCTGTGGCCGGGTGTCCAGCAGAGGGCAGCGAACGCTGCATCCCTCCTGCAGCGATGCTCGGTGCCACGAAGGAATCATCACAGCTCCGTCCCCTGCGCGAAAAGCAAAGAGGAATTCCTCCCACAAGAGATCCCAGCGTGAGTATGCTGTGGAGTAAGGTTTTTGCTGTTCTGGGGTCGTTTCTTCTGCTTGAAGATGTTGATAGTGAATTTTCTCACCTCCCCAGACCACTCGGTGGTTCCTGCTTTCCTGATCTGAAAACTCTCTTAGGACAGGATTTCAGCCAGGCTTTGCTTTCTTCATTTGCTTCTCTCTGTCATATATCTGCTTCTTGTCCTTCCTGACACCCTCCCTTGTCTGTTCTGCACCTCCCACACAGACCCGTGAGGAATCTCTGCTCCCATCTCAGGAATTTCCCTCTGGGTTCCAAGTCCCCCAAGACACCCAGGGGTCCAGTTCATGGTCCATGAAGAACACATAAAAAAGGAGCAAAATCTCCATGATGGCTTTTATTTTATATTATATCCATATTATATTTATTATATATTTTTGAATTGTATTTACTCAAAGACTCCCCCTCTTCCCTTCTCACTCCTCAGTCTCCAAAGGAAACTGGATCCACTTCATTTTCTGGCAGTGTGTGTGAAGCCTAAAAAATCATCCTCTGTTTCCTTTCCCATGTAGTCCACTAACTGACCCACTTGGCATCAATTTTCCCAGAGCTGTCACCTAGAACACGAGTAAATAAATCTGCTTTTTGGCTCCCCAGGCCTAGGGAGGGCAGGCTCCATCTTCACTGAAGGACACCAGGAAGATTCCACCCATTCCACTCAGCCCATCACATTTTAAACAGCAGATTAAGGTAAATTAGAAACCAGTTATTCTTTTTTCCAAATATTTGGTTGTGAGCAGCTAAATCTTAATGAGATGGACAATCTTTGAAGTGACTCCCTCTCTCCACCACCTTTCATGTCTACAACTAAAAACAAGGATTATTTTTAAATAGGTTGACCAGGGTTGGTTTCTTCCCCCACTCAATTGGTTGATTGCTTGCTAATTGACATAATTATCAGTCATCAGAAGTTCCCAGCCTGTGGATGTGACCTACATTTGTAATTAGTGTCCACAAATTATTCTTCCTCTCCTTTGGAGTTAGGTCTAACAAAAAATAATTAGTGTACCTGATATCCCCGCCAAAATTATTCATCATGAAATAGGAAATATAAAATAGGAAATATAAAAAATGAAATATAAAATACGAAATATGAATTATGAAATATGAAATATCTTTTTACTACTGAGGTTATCTTTCAGCCCAAGCATCTTAATTATTTTGTACCTCAAATAAAATATCTAGGATGAATCTCACTAACATTTTCTTGCTTGGGGCTTAAAGAATCCTTGTCTTGAAACTTTCAGGCAGGACCCAGGAGGGAATTGAGCGGCTGCGCTGGATCCTGAAGGATTTTTCCAATCGAAACGATTCCAGAACTTCAAATGTAGGACTCTGGGAATGTTTTGCTGGTGCTGCCTCAGCTCCTGAGTTGCATCTGCAGCTCTCCTTGAGGTAAGAACGATTTACAGCGGCCAGAGAGATGAAAGAGGGAGAGAATATTTGCTCTTTAGCTGGTTTTAACCGACTTACTCCGTTCAAATGGGGTGGAAATTGCCGTGTGCGGTGCCCTGCGCTTGGCACAGCCCCGCACTGCCTCCCGCACCCGCACACCCCCCTGTTTCGAGCCGCACCTCGGGCTCTGCGGGTGCCACCTCCCGGGGGCAGAAAGATGCGGATGGTTGTGGGTTTTTTCCCCCCCAACAGCCTCTGGGCAGCCCCGGGGCGATGCTCCCCAGCCCGGGGAGGGGAGGGCAGGAGCCCCGTAGGGTCTTTCCCGGAGGCGCGTCCTTGGGAAGGGCGGGTCGGGGTTGCGGGGCCGGCGGTTTGCGGGTCCCGGCGGTGGCGAGCGGCTCCTCCGCTGGTTGGGCTGAGGAGTGCGGGGCTCCTCCTCCTCCATCCTCTCCCTCCTCCTCCTCCTCCTCCTCCTCCTCAGCGCGCAGCCGGGCGTGCGGCTGACGAGTCCCCCGCGTCTCTGGGTTGGTTTTGGTGCCGGGTTGGTTATTTTTTTTCCTCCTCATCGCGATGGGCGCACACGCCGAGCCACGCACATGACCACGCTCGGGTGCGGGAGCCGGAGCATCGCCGGGAGAGCTGCGATTCCACTCCGGGCACACGCACACGCCGCCGCTGCTGCTGCGGGAGAGCTTTCTACGCGGGGATTAGCAGCCGCCTCCCGCTCCTCCGACCCTCCTTTCCTCGCCTTTCTCCTTCTCTTCCCCCGCAAACGCCGGAGCGGGCACCGCAAGGTAAAGCAAGGCGGGCGCAGGGCGGCGGTGCCCGGGAGTGCGGTGGTTGGGCACGACGGTGCGGGAAACCCGGCCCCCGCCCAGCTTGCGGGGGTTCGGTGGGTGCGGGGCGAAGGTTTGGCTTCCCCGCCAAGCGCTCCCCTTAGCCGGGTGCGGGGGAAGGCTCGGCGGGAGCTCGGCTGGTGGTTGCGGGGTGCGCGGAGAGCTCCCGTGCGGTGTCGAGCGGCGAGGGGAGGACTTCGCCTGCTCCCCACGCACAGCCGCTCCAGCCTCCGCTGCATCCTTCAGACGAGCCCTTCCGGATGGCCTCGCTTTGCGGGGCTTCCATCCCCGCGCCTGGCTGGGCAGCCGCCCAGGGTTGCGGGCTGCGGGAGGGAGAAGCGGGAGCAGCCGCCGCCGAGTCCCGCAACCCCCTCCCAGCTCCGCAGCCCCGGGCCCGGCCCCGCATCCCCGTGGTCCAGCCTCGCATCTCTTCACGCCGAGGGTCCATCCCCGTGCGGGCTCCCGAGCACGTTGAGGCCGGGTTTGCCCAGCGCATCCGCAGGGGGAATTTTCGCTTTCCCCCCTCTCCCGACCCTCCCCGCAGCCCCCCGGGAGCGGGGTGGTCTCTGGGCCGGCTCTGCCCCCCCGTGCGGGGAAGGGCACAGGCGCTCAGCGAGGTCCCTTATGTAATTATGGCTTTTTTTCCCCTCTCCTCTCCTCCCCTTTCCCTCTCGCTGCCACTAAACCAGGGTGCCCACAAGGAAACTGCCAGCGGGGTTTGATGTTTGGGTTTCACTTTGATCCCGCAGCAAAATCACGGAGGAGAAATGAAAATCCCGAGCAGGGGGCAGTCGGGTTTCGCGCAGGATTGCGCTGGGATAATCCCTCTTCATTCATGTTGTTCCTACACCTGGCACTCATCCCTCAGCAGATAAAGACACAGCGGAGTTGAGGAGGAGGCAACAGCAGCAGCAGCAAAAAATCATGAGAAATAGAGCGTTCAGCACGAGAAATTAGCTGTATTTTAGAAAATAAAGGTATTTTTTCTCCTTCTAGCCTAGCAGGAGGTAGGTGAGCCTGGAAGCAGCGTGTGCTCAGCTTTAAAGAGGCAACGCTGCTGCTGCTGCTGCCGGGGCCAGGGCAGCCACTGAAGGGCTTCCCCTCGGAAGATGTCCTGAGTTTGAGTGATGCAGAGCTCTGAAAGGCTGAAAATTAGGTTTATTTTTTACCAGCATCACCACAGTTCCTTGCTGTCTCATGAGTCGTGTGCTTCAGAACAGTTGCAATTGGTGTAAATGAATTAAAACAGTGGGAGCAGAGTATCTGGGGGTGAGGAGGGATGTAGAGGATGGAGGTAATAAATTGGAATATTCCCGAATTGGAATATCAAGGTGACAATAGTGCCACTGGAGATGCACCTTCCTGAACAAAGTTCCCTCTCTTTTTTTTTTTTCTCCTCACATGTGTTAAATTCACATTTTTTCACATTGTTTTCTTCGAGTTGTGCTCTGTCTCTTGCTGGATCCACACTTTGTGGGCAGCTCCCCCTAACTGGTTTGCACTGGGCACTGCTGCCCTTGCAGGAAAAGCATCTCCCTGCCACCTGGAAAGCCAGCAGGAGTGAATAAATCATGAAATAGTAGACTCAAGAAGGGCAATGCCCTGCTGAGGAGCAGGAGTAGGGGCTCCATGCCATTAGTATTTTATTTTTTTAGTATTATTTTGGTCATCATGTGCACTCTGGGCACCAGTAACTCCAGTTCTCAACCTTCATGGTTAAAAAAAAAGTGTGTTTTTTTTTCCAAGGTGAGCTGGGGTTTGTGGTGGAAAAAGCAAAGAGCAGCAAATATTTCCATGCCCTGCACATCTTCTCTGCTTCACAGAGATAAATATAAAGGAAAAAGAAAATTCATTTGGCCTCCCCCCCTTTGAACGTGCAGATTGGTCACGGGTTGTTGGCCACGATTTTCTGGAAGCTAATCATCTCCTCCCTTCTTAATAGATTCCATTATTACCCTCACAATGCAGCAGCAAAGTGGAGTCAATTAATAAATTCTGTGGAGTCTCTGGAGCTGAGTTTTCCACGTGTGCTGGGAAATGAGGTGTGGCAGTAGTGGTGATGCTCTTCAGGGTGGCCTTTATCAATCTTAATTTTGGTTAATTTGGTGTATTTATTGCTTGGATGAAATGGTTTTTGAAAGCAGGATGAAATTAGTCATGCTTTCTCCAGTAACTACCTTAACTGGCTCTGCTTCTGCTAAGAAATGTGAAATTAAAGTGAAATTACAGCAAACGCACACTGAAGACAACACTGTCAAAATAAAATACTCAAAAAAATATCATTTTAGGCAAACTGAGCAGTATTCCCCTTTTTGGCTTAAAGTTAGATTCAAGTAAATATAGGTGTCAATGCATAAAGCCAAGGGAAAAGCTCTTTTTGTTTTGTAATTATTTATNTTTGGATAGTGAAATATATGACAGCTCAAGGAAAAAGTGCTAAATATTTATATAAATAATTTATATATTTATATAAAGTGTCTCAGCTGCTTTTCTCCAAAAGTTGGAGAACTCTGAGCAACTCAGGGGTTTTCAGTTTATTCTTCACTTGCATTAATTCACATTTTTTATTTGAATAAAAGTAGCTGAGTGATTAAATCAAGACCCATGATGGGGTGATATTTTATAATATAAAACTGAAATTTATTAAGGTTGTTGTAGTAGCTCCATTTCCTGAGACGCCTATAAAAAAAATGCTTTTTTTTTCCAGTATAAGAAGTCTTTTGTAATATTTAGTTAATTTTTAATGGTGTTTTTTTTTAGTTAGTTTTGTTTTCTTTTTTTTTTGTCCTAATAAAAGTGCACTTGTAATCTGGCTGCAATGGCTTTAAAGAATTTAGCATTCTCCTTTAATCATTAGTGGCTGGACAGAAGCATTCATTAACTTGATTCCATCAGAGCTTTCCTCCTTAATGCAATGAAATCAGAGGAAGCAGAACATCAGTTTCTGTTTGGAGGGCGAGTGATGATACCCAGGCATTGCCTCACCCAAGCACAAGNTATAATAAAATATATTATTTTACTTGTTATATATTTAAATATAAAATAAGTTAAATCTATTTATTTAAATGTAAATAAGTTAAATATATTTATTAACAAGTGGTTGTTTCAGCTCCTGTTTTTGCCCACCTGGTGGGCTTCCAATGAATGTTCCAAACACCAAACCAGCTCCTTAGCAGTTAATTACAGCTTTGGGATGTTTAATTAAGCATCTTACTGCAGCTACAGAGGTCAGAGGTTCCCTGCCCTGCTTTCATTAAGGGTGGGTGTGACAAGTTTAAAGGGGGGGGAATTATTTTCTTTCATCAGGATTCTTTGTTTTCCTTGATGTTAAAAATATTGCATTAATAACCTGATATCTTAACAGCATTATTGGGATATCAGCAGATTTTATAGAGGCTTAAACTACACTCTCACTGAGAATAAACAGATTTTTAACCTTCAGCAATTAAGCTGATGTAATTATAATATATATAATAATACCAATTTATATATTTTACATTGATTAATATATATTATATCATATAATCATATAATGTATATTAAT
>VYZU01033244.1:0-23133 GCA_013401355.1 Ceyx cyanopectus | reverse complement strand
TCTGCTTTATTTTCTAAATACAAGGAAAGAAAACATTAACAAGAAATAAATGTCTTCTTCTAGCCAAACAGAACAAAAATCCCAGTTAAAGATGTATGCATTTCTGCACTGTGAGGGCTCAGAATGATTCAATTGTTTTGGATCTTATTTTTGCTTTCTCTTTCCCTTTCTGAAAAAAAAAAAAGCCCTAATATGTATTTTTGGAACTGCAGCCCTGGAAAATGGCATGTGTGAGGCACCACGGAGCAGCCCTTTGTGACTGCTACATATTTATCAGCAAAGCAGATTCCTCCTAGGTTACAGCAAGTACATTTTGCAATGACCTGCCTCTCTGCTTTCAAAAAAGGAGTAGCAAACTCCTGCAAAACACCCAGCTCCTCACTCAGCTGGAACAGCATTTTCCTCTCAGGCTCTGGGAGAGCTGCATTAAATTGCAGCATGTGCTGCACATTTCTTAGCAAAGAAGTAGCAGCACATGGGAGCATTCCAGTCCCAGAATGGAGAGTATAGATGGGATGTTTCCATGCGAATTTGGTCTGGTGAATCTGTCTGGCTGTGTTCACACTGACCCGCCTCCAGCCTGGCCCAGCATCACCTTACTGGTGTCCAGTACTGCAGAGATGCACCTGCATGCACAGGCTGAACCCAGCAGGTATTGCTTTTAGGTGTGATGAGTTGCCTTTGAGCAATTGAATTTATCCCTGTTGACTACAGAGGGAGCTGAGACCAGATTCCTGACTTCTGGAGGGTTAGAGTTAGGTGAAATGAATCTTTGCTCAAGCATTCAACCACAGCTCCTTGGCTTGTGCTCTTAGCTTCCTGAATTCCCAGATGATCTCCCCCCATAGCTTAGACAGGCCTGGAAATGCTTATTTTCTCAGAAGGGATGAGCTGGGATGCAGCTATTGCAGCAGAGCCACTGACATTGCCAAATTAGATGTAAAAATGTGCATTTATACTCTTGTTTTTCAAATAATACCATCGACATGCTTAATACTTAACAGGCTTCAGCCTCTCCAGTTACGATTATGAAAAAAATAATAAATCCTATTCACATTTTCATACAGCCATGATGAAAACCATCCAGACAGGGATCAGAGAGCAAACGGGACCGGAGGCTGCCCGGGTACCGCCGAAGAGGATGCCCGAGGGGATGGTGCCGGGGCTTTCGGAGCCACTCGCTGGTGCTCGTTTGCCCAGGGTGGCAGTGCAAGGGCTGAGCTTGAGGCTACGCATTCGGGGAGCCGCTGTGCAGACACCAAATTGCGGGGAGATTATTGCTGCGAGCGGCTGCAGGTAGGTTTAGTGACAGCGGAGCTCGTTCCGGAGCCTCCTCCGATTTGGCTGTTTCTCTATTTTTGAACCTGGCCTTTGATGAAAAAAAAGCCTCGTTTCTAGCTCCCATTGCCTTTTAAATGGCTCTGCGAAGCCCTCTCGCGGTTCCCAGCTCACATCAGAGGCAGAGCTGGAAGTGTTTTCACTGCAGAATAAACATATGGGCTGTAAATCCTGTGATTCAGAAGATTCGCCTGCAATATCCCTCTCCGCTGTTGCCATAGGTAACCGGGCTCTGCAAAACACCATTTACCCTGGAATGCGAGGAGACGCCGAGCTCAGCAAGGGCACTCCGCTTAACCCTTTCCTAGCACAACCAGCATCCTGCTGGTGCTCCCAGCAGCAAGCCCTGCTCCTTCGAACAACCAAATCCCAGCACAAGCCCCAGCTATTTTCTCACCCCCGGGTGAGTTTCTCCTCATGCCCTCAGAGCAGGGCAGGCACTGCACATGCCAGGGTGCTGCTCTCACCACTGCTGGCTCCCCAGGGCTGTGTGGCTCTGTGCCCTGAGCCCTGGGACTGGGTTAGACTCCTCTGGTGGCAGCAGGTTGTGGAAGGGGAGTGAATCAGGCCGGCCTGGTCTGCTGCAGTGCAAATCCAACGTTTGTGGATGGGATTTGTTGAATCAAATTAAGCCAGGACCTTAGAGAGAAAGGCTTTCTAGTTCATAGTCACCACAGAAGGGTTTTTTTTCTGTAGCTGAGCAGTGATCCGTGAGGTTTACAAGGTTTTGCCAATGCCATCTAATGGAGAGCTATCAAGTGGGAGTGCAAGCTGAACAGGTTTTCTTCCTGCCTCACAATATTTGCAGCCACAGTACTCTTACCATCTTCTAAAGGCCTGCTTGTGCTCCATCACCTGAGGCACTGAGAGTAGACAAGAGTTATCTTCAGGGGCTGTGCCTGGTGCTCAAAGGGGTCTTACTAAGGCAGATGCTGAGTCCTAGTATAAAGTCACAGATTCACAGCATGCCAGGGGTTGGAAGGGACCCAGAAGATCATCTAGTCCAACCCCCCTGCCAGAGCAGGGGCACCTAGACCAAGTCACCCAGGAACAGACCCAGGTGGGGCTGGAATGTCTCCAGTCTTTCCTACATCATGGACCCAGTGACCATCAGAGGCCCTGGGGCTGCCTCATGCACTGGACACACTCAGTGCTACACATTCCAACTGCAATTGTGCACAATGCACACACACTGCCGATGTGTAAAGATCCAGACAAGCATCTGACAAATCCATGTGTCACCAAACTGTGTTGCACAGAACATGTTGGATTCATTCATTGGATGCAGTCATAGAAATGTCACTCTACAGCAAATTAAACAGATGGGAATGGAGCTCAAGAAGAGCTGAATTTGCATTTGCTGCAGCTTAGGAAAACAGGAGGCAGAAAGTCCCCTTCAATTTACTTCTTCACTCCTCAAATCCCGACCTACCTGTGGCCGATGCATATCCCAGCATGGAAGGAGCCAAAGTGGTGCACTACCTCTGCACAGTGCCGGTTGCTGCAGCCCCAGCAGCAGTGCTGCCCAAAGAGCAGGCAGCAGCATCTGCTCTGCCTTTGCCCTCTCTCCACATGCAGCTGGGGAGGGTGGGTGTGTTAAAAGTGACAGTTCTGAGTTCAGTGGTTCATAGACACTGCAGAGGAGCTGCAGGTGAGACTGAGGAACTGCCTCGTTTCCCAGCTTCACAAATCCTGTTATGAGAACTCTAAATATATTGCATTTCCAACCACTGTTTTCTTTCTACTCCCCTCTGCAGTTCAATGCACACCATCAAATTATTCTTTCTTTTTTAACCCAGTATCGCCCTATGGTTATCTACAGAAAGGTAAAAATCCAAAATTCCTGCTGCAAAAAAAACCAAACATGTTGGATACTTGTACATCAAAGGTCTGATGGGAATGCAGAGAAGTCAGAAAACATGGGTAAGGCTGAAATGACATTCATAAAAGGTATTGCAGTGGCTGGGAATCAGCCCATGCATGGCCAAGGCTTTCCTCAGACTGCTGTAATCCCTGGGCAGAACAGGGGGAGTGAAGGAGAGGTCAGTGTGCTTTGTGGCATTCTCTGGCATTACTGGGGCAAGGGGAGTTACTCCCTCTCTATTATTTGAACAGTGATTTTTTTTTGTTAAGACATTTTTTATGTTGCTAGAATGAAAGGAACAGGCAAAACAACCCCATATCATTAGGGGATTGCTTTCTGTGGAAAAGTGCAAATACAGAATCAGATTGTTTTCCTGAAAAATCCTCTCTTTTTTTGGTGAAGAATGATGAAGGGCTGATGTACACGTACCCTCCTCCTGGGTTTGTGTGACTGCCTTGAGTCAAGGGCATCGAAATGTCAAGTTTCGCTGTAACTCCCACATTTCCGTGGGTTTGGGTGTGTACGGTGTGATGCTTGTGTCCCCGTGCACTCCTGTGCGTGCGTGTGGAAGGGAAATGCCAAGGCTTTCTCCGGGCGTGTGCTTCCCACAGCCGAGGTGCCAGGAGGGAGGTGGGTGAGGAAAGGGTTACAGCCCGCTCGGCTGTGTGTGCAGCTCGGGGCACAAGCCGACAGAGACAATGATGTCAGCACTACCTCCAGGCTCGGGGCCCCTTGCTCACAATGTGGGCAGCGCACCGCATTCCCATCTGCCACAACACGAGCATTCATGCTCCCGTTTCCTGACCTCCTGGCATTCAGACGGGCGGGGTTTAAATACCCTGCCAGCCCCGCGCTCCCGCGCTCGCCCCGCACCGCAAGCAGACCGCTGCCAACAGGGTTTTTCTGCTGCTTTTCTTCGTGATGCCTGCCGGGGTCTGTTGCGTGCACACGGGTATTGCTTTCCACGTGTGTGCACTGGGTAGCTGCGTGTATATGCATTTTTCCGTATTTGTCTGTCATTCTGCGCCTGCTTTGCTTAGTGTTTTTTGCTTTTAAGAGGAGGAGTTGGGTTTCTTTTTGTGTGCAGATGAATTTTCCTTTATTACACGCTAAGGGGAAAGGAAATGCAGGGGTAGCTCACGTTTTATTTATGTCTTGCTTGACAAAGGGCTGCACAATCTAGAAATATGAAGAAGAAAATGTGACTATTCCTTTTCCTTCCTCTCTCTTTTGTCTACCATTCCTACCACTTCCCCCAGCAAACTGCAAACTCCTGCTCCCATAACAAAGGTTTTAAATGTAATCTATTCTGCCTGCACAAACAATTAGCCCCTTTTCATAGCTGTTTCTTGTACAGTCTTCTCTTTTTAACTCATGGTGGGCCTCAACATAGCAAATTCCTGTGGGCAGTTTGGTTTGGTCTCTCCCCTTCATTTGCTGGGGGACTCAGAATCTCAGCACAACACAGGGAAATCGAACAAACAGCCCCCCTAAAACATGTCTGCTGGCTCACAAGGGTCTTGGAAGAAGGTTTAACTGATAAAATCCTAATTGGGTGCATGGAGGGGTGAGGCCAAATGGTTAATGTAGGATAAAAACCACAAACCTCTTAATTCTCTTAGTGTTTGGCTTAACCTTGCCTTGACTCTGAAGAGATGGCAGTAAGTAAGGATGAGCTTGTATTAGAAATAGGATTCTTTCTGCCCAGACCCTGCCATGCCAGTTGCAGCATTACAGGGCAGCAGCAAACAAACTTCTCTATCAGTTTCTGCCAGTGGAGGTCTGAGCAGCCTCACTCCTCAATTAGTGTAATCAAGGCCAAGACCCTGGCATCTTTCCCAAGAGCTTCCTCCTCTCTGTGAAACAGAGAATACTGCAAAGCAGGGAGAAAAAAAAGAGGCAGAGCAAGCACTGGATTTCACCGGTGGCACAATAAGGAAGCTGTCTCTAGTGTCAGCAATGCTAAATGAGGCATGCAGACGAGTTTCAGTGGTAATATGCATGATGTCTGTCAGCCAGATATTTCAGAGCATCTAATAAGCTGCGATTAAATCATTAAAGAACTTCAAAGGGGTCTGTCTGTGCAGGCTGAGGAGCTACACGCAAGAAATCTCCAGCCCTTTTCCCATCTTGGCACCTGATTTGCCACTGCTCTGTCTGCTTTAAACTAGTCATTTCATACTGATCTTTCATTAGCCATTGGTAACACTAGGGGTTAATAATACTTCAGCAGAGTGGTGCCTCTCACAGAGTTGTTATGAAGAAAATGGAGGCTCTTCTTCAAAGAGTCTCTGTGCAAAGACTCTTTGATAGGAACTTGTGCTCTAGGATGAAATCCTTCAGGAGCAAAGAGGAGGAAGCCTGTTCAGCATGGGATCAGCACTGAGCTCCTCAGTGCCCTGAGGCACGAGGGCCTGCAAACGCTGGAGGAGATAGAGAATTAATAACAAGAGCCCTGCATGGTTTTCAGGGACCCTCAATTAGTTTGTGGAACCATGGCAGAGGTTTGCCATTTTGGACTGACACGTGGGAAATGCTCGTGATCCATTCTTGGTGTCAGACAGATTATGGGTTGAAATGAGAGGAGATTGAGACTGGATCTCAGGAAGAAGTTGTTTCCCTTGAGGGTGGTGGCTCAGTGGCACAGGCTCCCCAGGGAGGTGGTTGAGGCCCCATCCCTGGAGCTATTGCAGGGGAGGTTGGCCAAGGCTCTGAGCAGCCTGGGCTAGTTGAGGGTGTCCCTGCTCCCTGCAGGGGGGCTGCACTAGATGCCCTTTGGAGCTCCCTTCCAGCCATAAACATTCTCTCATTCTCTGATCTCTCTGCTGTTGCTACTTGTCCCAACTTTACACACAGTCAGCAAACTGGATGAGAACAGAATCTGTCCTGACACACCACCTCCTTCCATGACTACCAAGCCTAGCACCAGAATTGTGGAGAATACATCCCTGGGTTCCCCTGCTTTGTTCAGCACCATTATTTTCACGGGGAGCTTTAAATTTCCCACAGAAATCACGTAGTTTCTCTGTGTTTATGGCTACATGTGCATCCTCTATGGCTTTCTTACCCCACATATGTGCTGTCTTGTGAGAATTGCTCAGCAGCTGGTTTGGAGGGGGGCAGAGCAAGAGAGGAAGCCTGCAAGTCACATCCTTCTGACTGCCTTCCCTTTCACACCACCCAAAGAAGCCATTTGGGGAGATCAGAATGCATGGAGCCAGAGCTGCTCCTTTTCATTTTCAGTCAGGATAAACAAGGATGTCAAGTGAAGCAGAGCTGCTGAGGTGCTCTGCATGCTCCACTGTCAGGCAGTAGTGGCTGCTGCTTAGGAGATGGATTTATTAAGATTATTAGTAAGTGTTATTTGGAGGTGACTGAAATCGCTGGGTGAACTCCAGAGGATTAGTTTTCCAAAGATAGCAAATGCAAAAAAAAAGCAACCCCAAACAAACAAGCCACCAGTACCGGTTGTGTTTATTTAATAAAGTCTCTGCACAGGATTAGCTCACAAGCATTTGCTTCTTTTTGTGGCTGGAGGGCTGGGGGCTGGGAAGGAGGAACCATTTTAGCCTGTAATTCCCCAAGTAAAGCAAAGCTGCAGCAGTGTCTGGCCCAGTGCACGGCGTGGGTGACAACCTGCTGTGAGCAGCACAGTCACAGGAGGAATCCTGGATTGCAGCAGATTTAGGAAGCCTAGCATGCAGCAGCTCTGGCACAGAAATAACCTGGCTGGGGAGGGCTGTGCTCAGGAACTGGCACATCCCTGCAGAAAGGCCACTAGAGCCTTAGGCATCACGCTGAGCACAAAATCAGGGTGACAGTGCCATCCCTCACAGAAAACGGGGGGAAAGGGGATTTAAGAGTCAGTGCAGCTCGTGGTTTTTAACGTTTTGGTGCCTAGATACTGCTCCTAGGTGAGTTCCTCCAAAAGGGTGCTGGTTGGAAGCCCAGTGCCCTTCCAGTTTGCAGTGAAACTGGTTGTTTTATTCCATGAGAAGCTGCATGCTTGTCTGCTGAACCCACAGGAGCTGCACAGGCTCCTCTTCCCTCCTTCAGAAAAGGGGGAAGGGGACAACGCTCTGTTTAACTCTTCTGGAATATCACGAGTGGAAAAAAAGGAGGAGGGGAAGGCTTCAGCTCATTCAGGTGGAAGAAAAGGGGTGGGAACCCAGTGATGCAGTTTTATACTGAGCAGACAGCATCAGCTGGTAACCTGTGTGCTTAATCCCATCTGAGATTGAAGGAGATGTCAGCAGGAACTAAAATAGATGCTAAGTGGGAGGTATAAAGCCCTGGCTCCCAGCTACGTGGCTTTCACAGGAGATGTCTTTTCAGTAGAACATGTTTTTCAGTAGGAAGAAAAGACAGTAGAGGTCTGTCTGCTCTAACCCTTGACTTGCAGAGCAGTTCAAGGAGCTTATTGCTTCTCTCCCCCTGAAGATGGTGGAGCAGGTTGTGGTGGTGATGGGATGGGACTCTCTGATAACCATCCACTTTTATGGGGCTGTGGCCATTAGCCCAATTTCACATCATAAAGTAATTCTGTGTGACAATTCAGATCCCAGCTTCATCTCCCTCTGTCAGATGTATTATAGTGTTAGGAATTATGCCTAATATGGAGAGATTTCAATGAACTGGATGAGGCATTTAGTAAAGGAGATATCTGGAAAGTGAGAAGGGTTTTATCTCTGAAAAAGTCTTCTAGTAATTTGCTGGAACATCCTGTTTCAAAATGGGTTTGGCTTAGAAGGGCCACATTTGTATGATTTGTCCTCAATAGACATTAGAGCCTCTCAGTCATTTTTATGCAGCTGAATGATTATTTTTGAGTTATTCATTATAGGCTTCTGAACCTCTCAGGAGTGCATGATCTCTTTATGAGCCATAGAAAAGGATGCAGACTCACTAGCAGAGCAGAGAAATTCCCACGAGGAGAGAGATTTGTAACTAAACTTAGATGGACAGAGAGAGATGGAGAAGGTAAACTTCAGAAAGCTTGAAATAAAAGCAGATTCTTTAAGAGCTTAATAATGATTTAGACTCCTGCAGGTCAGAAATAGAGCAGGCTATACTGAGGATGTTTCAGAAAGCACAGCACTATCCTCAGAAGTTTTATTTAAAGAAAAATACTGGTTTGGCAGCAGGAGAAAGAAAGTAGGTTTGTTTTCTAGGGCCTTCTTAAAATCATGACCCCTAAGGAACCATGCCTGCTATCTTCAGAGGACCCACTGGTGTTACTGAGATGGAGGATGCTCTCCAAGAGTCCTTTGTTCCCAATAGCTTGTTTGCAATCAGCAGGGCATGCAGCTGGAAGTGAGTAAGAACAAATGACTGAGAACCTACAAACCAAAGAGCTGAAATGCACAGAGAGAAGCTGTACACACTGCAAATGCCTGTGCCTCTCCATAAACACCTTTGGGATTCCCAGGCTGCTTAGGGAAACACTGCATGGCAAAAGCTCTTTCTTGCAGAGACAGTTCCACAGATGCCATCTGCTGATTGCAGAGCTGGCTAAAACTGCCTGGGATCCACACATCTTCCAGGAGCCAGCTTATTTTCCTACCTGGGAGCAAAGTCTGCTCAAGTTGCATATTAAATGGAACGGGGCAGAGCCAACGCTGGCTAAAGGATGGAAATGTATTTGTGAATATTTATCTGCTGCAGATACTGCCAACATTCACAATATTATTGATGATGAATTATTTAATAGGCTCCAGACAAAACTCCAGCAAAATCCCTGCAGTGTGGTGCCAAGGAGTGCTCTGCACACACAGCCACTGCAGCCAGGCACTGCCCTGCCAGTCACAGTCACCTCTGCTCCTCCAGCTGAGCCCCAGCTCCACAGTGCTGGCAGAGCCACTGCTCTATACCCATCTCTCATTTTCAGGTCATCTTTGCCACCAAGAGGTCCTCATTCCCAGGTGTGGGTGGCGTGGTGCATGGCTGCACACAACACTCTGGCAGGGGGTTGCACTGGATGATCTTCTAGCTCCCTTCAACCCCTGGCACTGTGATGCTGTGAGGAGTTCCTGCATATTCAGGCAGGTTTAGGGACCTTTGTTCCAGACAGAGCCTAGCTGGTTATCTCACTTGTCTTTATCCCACACAACACACACAATTCTAGGTCAGCCCTCTCCCCTCTGCCCTGGCCTGCTCTGGCACATGCTATTTCCAGAAGAGGCCGGTCATCCCCCCTCTCTCTACCAACATCGAGCCTGTTCTTCCCATTAGGGTCTAATGAGAGGCCCACCAGCCACAGCAGTCCCAGCCCTGCAGTCACCGCTGCAGCCAAGGTCAAGCCCAGGGCAGGAATTGTCCACAAACACAGCCATGAGAGCCAAGGCAAGGCAAGAACAATAAGAGCCATTTACTTCCCAATGCACTTGAGAGAAACTGGCCCCCCCCCAGATCGCTGAGTCAGCAGCGGGCTGACAAATTAGTCAACAGGATGACTGGGCCTCAGCTCCTGGCAATTAGCATCCACTGAGCTTTGTGTGGGCCTGTGTGTTTTCCCATTAGCTGTGGCTTGCACGCCCGCGGAGGGAGGAGGGACTGGGGAAGGAAATGGCTTGCTTTGACTTCACAAACACATGGAATCTGCTTTCCCAAGGTCACCCAGCAGTCATCTGGCTTCCTGTCCCAGCATCTTCGCAGGCTGTCGCCGTTCTGAATAAAGCACCGCTGAGAGGCTCTGAGGAGGGAGGTGCATCAGCACAGCTGGAGGAAGGGCGAGCCCTGAATTGCAGTAGCAGAGGCATTTCGGGCTGGGAGGGGTGGAGGGGAACTGATCAGCCGTGAGGGCAACAAAACCAGCTATTGTTTGAGTTGAGGAGCACTGGGCAGGAGCTGCCTGGTGAGAACGGTCTTGCTAACACTAATGTTGAGTATTGGGATAAGAAGGGTCAGAGAGGCAGAGGGAGAGGCTTTGGCAGAGATCAGAATGACGAAATGATAGATGGAGACAGAGGGGGGATAAGGGCTGGCATAAAAGAGGATTCTGTAGGTCAGGAGTTCAGTGTCTTGTCAAAGAGATTTGGGAAGCCAGGGGCTAAAAGGTGGAGCTGCAGGTCAGGATTAAGCTGAACTTAAAGCTGAGTTCTGTCACTGTTTGGCAGAGGTCACTGCCTCCAAAGCAGCCCGTGGGGGTCATGGCCCACGCTGTGAACAATGACATTTCCTGGATTCAGCTCTCCTGGAACTACAAACACATTGGTTAAAATCCCAGGCATCTCCTCCTGCCTTCCCATCTCCGAGGCCAGGTCACCAGTGCTCTCAGACAGGGTGTCAGTGAAAAGTCCTCGGAGGACCCTGGAAGAGAGGTCAAGTACAGCTGCTTTTTTAGTCTAACCTTCACCCACTGCATATCCCTCTCCCACATTCTACCCCATTATCACCAAGAGCTGGTCAGTCTGGTTTGGCCAAAGTTCAGTGGTGCCCCATCTCTGAAAGGCCTAGCTGTGAAGTTTCACTGAGCTTTGTTGTGGGTGCTCAGAGCCCCATCTCCCTGCTTACAGGCTTCCAGAAAAGCTGAGCTCCTCCGAGAGCATCAGAAGCACTGAAGCCATCAGGCTGCCTGTTTGCCAGGGGGCAGCCAGAGCTGTGGGTTTGTATCCAGGGCACCACAGCAGGCTCCTTTGCTGAGCATAACTGGAATCCCTGGATTGCAAGCCCTGCTGCTGAGAGCCTAGCAACAAGTGAATGTATCTACTCAAGCTTGTAAGGAAGGAGTAGGTTAATGGAGGTGAAAGTAGGGCAGAATTGAGTTGGTTGGGATTCCTTCTAGGAACTGCCATGCTCCTCTTGCTCATCATCTTTGCATCCCCAAACTAGCAGGGCTGTATCCCTCACACTCTTCTGTGCCACAGTAATCTTGAGACAGTTTCTTCCCCTGCTGCTGCTGGACAAGCTGCCTCCCACTACCTCTGTTGTCAGAGGAGAGGAGGTGCTTCCCATGGAAGAGCTGACACCCAAAGTGTGTGCTCCTCATCCTCTGCTCCTGTGATTTTCTGCAGCATCGTAGGCTGACTCAGGGCAGATTTGTACTGATCAATTAGCTGCCAAACAGTGTTTTCTGAAAATACCAGCTGGCATCTATCTGCATCATTAGGTGTCTAAACAGCTTTTGATTCTGGGTCTCTCTTTCCTTCATTCTTCATCTAATAAAAGGGTCTGGCTGTGGGTAGGGCTTGTGGTAGAGCTGTACACCTGCACACAGATGTGGTGTGGAGGAGTGGTGGCCAGCCGGGTGCTTCTGTGCTCCTGTTGAGGGATGTGATTCCTCCTGCCCCTTCTGGTGGGCAGCCAGCACTCAGGCTGTGTCTGACTATTGCTGCTGTGCCCGGGCTGCAAAGCTTTCACCTGGGAATCTGCCATCCTGCCAGCCTGCAGGGACTAAATCCATTTCATCCGGGACTCAGACCACTACAGATGCAAGGAAACTGACTTCTGCAGTCCCAAGGCATTTCAGAGAGGCCTTGCTGAAACTTGAGAGAGGCTCTGCTGCTGTGGGCTTACACCTTTTAGTAAAAACAGGGCTGTCTAACCCACATGATTTATCAGACATGGATGCTACAAGGAGCTGTGGACAAAGATGGACTGAGTGCTTTCTCTGTTCCCTCATTTAGCCTTTCTAAAGCATGTCAGAGAGTGGATTATCACTTCATCACAACTCATAAAGTTCAGGGCAGCCTCACTGCAAATTCAGACCCCCACTTTGAGTTCCAGCATTCTGCAGCACTCACCTCTGCTCTCTTTCAGTAACAGATCTCAGAGATCCCCTTGTCTGCTGGCAGGATGAAGCAGGAGAAGAAAGTGGCCAGATCATCTGCTTGTAGGACATACCACTGTTTGAATTCTTGATTCAAGAGAAATCTGTTCACCTTTTCTGTGTTACCCCTTGGGAGACAAGTATCCCAATCTCTGTGAGTGACACCAGCACTCATTTGGCATTTTGTGTGCCAAGTGAGCTCTGCTTTGTGCAGCAAACAAAGATCCAGTGCTGGGGTGCAGCAGCATTTGAGTAATGCTGTTATGACACACTGCTACCAGCACTAATTCCCATTTCTTTCCTGCAGCTCCTTTGAGGAAACTGCAAAGAGCACTCTCCCTGGCTGGCTGACACCCAGTGTCTCTCCTCTGGCCTTTAAAGTGGGTGTTTTTGTGATGGAAGGCACTCAGTTAATTTTGGAGTCTAAAGCAGGACAGGGCAAGTGTTTAGCATGGCCCTGATGTTACTCCTCCTGCCCTCCTGGTTGGAATGTGTGAGAACTGCAACTCCGGGCTCTTTGCTGGCAAGCAGTGCCAATTGTGGTGGTGACACTTGTTCCAGTGGGACTTGGGCTGAGATTTTTCAACCCTTCCCTTGCCCAGTTCATTTTGTCTGAAGTGCCAAAAAGCTGTCAGATGGCATCTTTGCAGCTATCAATCTGCACTGGGCTGGACCTGGTGACAAGGAGGTGAAAGGATCTGAGTGTTTTCCTGTCCTGCTAAGCTAGCCACTATCTCCTTGTGCTTATTCAGGGGGTTGGCTCTGATAATGTCACTGTGAGTTTTTCCCTGCCATTTAGCTATCAGCTGCATTGCCCACTGCAAAGGAAAGAAGGGAATAAAGAACTGGTGTGGTGCACAGAATTGTCACGATTGGGAAACACCTCCAAAATCATCATCAACAACAGAACACCTTGCCATCCCACTAGAGCAAAGAATGAAAGGTCTGGAGAATCTCAAGAAGCAGCAGTTAACCCTCACCAGAATATCAGTGGTAAAAATAATTAAATCTTCCTGCTTCTCCTGTGTGTTCCATCCCAGGGTCTCAAAGCATTTTACAAGCAGTAATTAATTAGTCTGTGTGTCTCCTCCCTGAGGCTTTTTGTGTGCTGAAGGTGGTTCAGTCCAGTTTGGTAGATGTGGCAGTGGAAATCACTGGTGAGGCAAAGTAGCAGTGAAAAGCTGCCTCTGGAATTCTTACACCTACTGCCCAGTCTTAGTTTGGTGGATTAATTATCTTTATTTCATGCAGACACACATCTGTAGGGCCCATCTCCTAACTCTGCCCTGCCCTGGGTGGGTGATGCCAGGGGCACAATGCCCAGGAGCTAAACAGATCCTCTACTAGCACCACAATTCATGAAGTTTTAAAGTAGTTTAAAGCCACTTCTGGTTCCATAACCCTCCCTCCCTGCAAGGCCAGGGTATCTGGACATGAAATAAACTAAAAGAGAAGCTCTAAGGATCACCAAGTGCAAATATTTTCAAAGTAACTCTTTAGGGAGGCATTTTAATTTGAAATACGCTGTTTACGAATACAATGTGGGGACTGATTATCCTGCTGCTGAAATCCAGTCATTCTGAGGGCTGAATGGGAAATGATTTAACAGCACAGAGCACCACTTGCATCATCTTTTAAGGAAGGGAGGAATCAGATTATTTCCAGCTGAAGCTGGCAAGTGGGAGAAGGGAGGAATTAACTACCCAAGCTGACAGGTAGTCATTGGGATTCAATATAATGAATATGTTGCATTATTTGACTTTTTAAAACCAGTGACCATAAAAATAGAAAAATAACAACTAAACAACTGTGCTAAGTATGCAGCAAGCCTTGGGGCTTGTTGAAATGCTATTGCATTGGTATTTATGTCACATCTTTTGTCTTGGGGATCCCAGGCTGTATCACCAAGTGCAGCACTGGAAAGCTTGTGAACAAGGCCAGCCATGTGCTGCTTTGGTAGCAATACAGCTTTGGAAATAATCTGGAACATTTCTAATTAGAAGTGTGTAGTGCAAAGTATTTGATGTCATTAATTCGAGTTCAATGCATTCCTCACCTAGAAACCAAAGCAACTGGCACATTATAAATCTGCTGGCATGCAGTACAGTGGGATGAATGAATAATTGCATGATGAGTACTGCTAACTGTGTGTCATCTGCTTCTTTCTCAACAAAGTGCTTTACAAAGGGTGGTGGTGATAAGGAATGATCCTTTCAGTTAATTAAAAGGTATACTTTGTTCCTGAGATCACAATTAATCCATTCGGTGAATTACACAGTTTTCCTGTGTTCAGTGCATTTTCAAGCCTGCTTTTTACACTGATGGCAATAGAAGGGATGCACCAAAGCCAGTCAGTGGCAAGACAGGGAGAAATTCAACTCTCTTGATCCCCTCTCTCAACATAAACATTGCTTCTCAGGTTCACAGGACTGGCAGAAAGTCTTTTCTCTGACTTCATGGCTTTGTGACTGTGACAAAGAAAGAGTGAGTCACACTTCTCTGCTGGACACCAGGCTGCTCATGGATAGTTCAGGTTGTGTTGCTGAAAAAAACAAGGCAAGGATGGTATCTTAATAGGGTTTGTGTTTTTCTCACAGGCTTGGCTTCAGCTCTGCACATGTCAAGCACTACATTCTTATGTCTAGAAAACTCTCTTTAATTCAAAACAAGAGAAAATCCATGAAGGAAGCATCTGTAAGGAGATCCTGTACCTCTTAAAGCAGTGCCTGACCTTAGTCAGGTTGGTCACAAGATTGGAGGGTAGGATTAGAGGATCATTCCATTCATCCCCTTATTCCCAGCAGGACAGCATGCCTGCCAAATGTCAGCTGAGCTCTTCCTGAGGCTTTCTGGTCAGAGACTCCATCTCCTTCTCTCAGGTCTGTTCACCATACACCTTTTCATCTCCCCCACTGTGACTGTTGGGCCACTTTGTCCCTTCTCCATGCCCTGCCCCTGCATGGAATTGGTTGGGTTCCCCTCACCTTCAATCAGATCAGTGGGTGTGCACAGGTAGGGACATTAGGGAAGAGCTCAGGGAATGTCCCTGCTCTGAAGGTGGGAAAGTTCAGCCTGTTTGAAGTTGCTGTGCAGAGACTGTTTCCCTCTGTGACTGTGCAAGAAACCTTGAAGTGAAATTCATGGCAAGCCTAGGGGACTGTGCTGCTCCTCACTGTTGTCTCCATCCTCCCCACATGGCTGCCATTCCTTAATTCCTGTCTTAAGCTCTCCCTGTGAGGTTTCAGAGCATCTCCTATGGAATTGGATCAGCATTCATTCTATCTGCATGCTGACATTCCTCAGCTGTCAGCTTACAGCTGGGAAATCTGCTGGCAAGGTGTGTATCACTGCCCTCAGTAGTGTATGCATTTGAAAAAAACCCCATAATTTCCCCACCCATGTTGGAAACACCTTCCTCTGCTCTGTTTCATACTCCTTACTGCTCACACCAGCTGGTGAAACTGCCACACAAGGTTTGGACAACCAAAACATATCGAGTTTTCATCTTTCTTCTGATTACCAAACACCAGATGCCATGTCATGGTGCTCTGTCACCTTCTGAACCAGAGCTGGATGGATCCCCACAGGGTTCCAGAGCTCACTGCCACTGTGCTCAAAGGGGAGGCTGCTGAGAGCTGTCTCCTGCCTGGGGGGGTCTAAGGAGGCATTTCTAGCCGAATATACCCCACTGAAACAGGCTGGAGGGGATCATCTACACAACCTCTCCTTCTGCCACCTCCCTGGCAGGAGAATCGATGGGCACTAAGAGCTCTCTTGCTGCTCTTTCTGTCTCTGATTCACAAAACTTTCTGCGGCTGACACGGTGCCAGGAGGCAGAGGGGTTATTTTGGGGCAGATTCCTTTTCATTTGTTTTGTTTTCCTCTTTCTATAGCAGTGTGGCAATCCCTGGCAGCGGGGATGCCCCGAGGGAAGGGAGAGGAGCTGCCGCTGAAGACACAGAGAATTCTTCATGGCTGCTTGTCCTCTCTTTGACTGCGGCATCAGCTGGGGGCTGGGGGAGGAGAAGGGCCTCAGGCTCATTCAGAGCTGACCCAGGTTATTTTTAGCTCCTTAATGCTCTTTCCAAATCCCCCCCACAACCCCACAACCCCCCCCCCCGGCCAGAGCTGATTTCTCTTCTCTTGCCAAATGGCACTTTGTGAGCTACTCAGTCACAGGTTAGAAAGCACTGCAAAAAGTCAAAGGGCAGGCAACTGAGGTATTCCTCTGAGAGAGGCACTTGAAAGACCAGGAAATGCCTGGGCTGCGAGCAGGAGCCACTCCTAGCCTGAGCTCTGCCCATGCAGACAGCGTGGTGGGGCTCAGAGGCGAAAAAGCAACTGAAGGAGGCAGAGGGGAGAAGAGGAGAGAGTAAAGGAAGAGTAGGAAAGGAGCTGAGGAGACAGGATGGAGTTGTGGTGTCCAAAGGGGGTGAAGTAGAGGAGGATGGAAGGATGTGCACTGTTGGAGCATGGTCGAGACAAAGGAATTAGAAATGGAGAGGAGTTTTCCTTTGCTCAGATTGCAAACCCGGAGCATCTCTCACCCAAGGGCTTCCTCTTCCCCTGGGGAGTCCCTCCAGCTCAAAGCCAGGACCGAGTCCTGCAGGCTACTGCCTGTAGCCCGCTCTTCACAGCAGATTCTCCCCAGTTTCCCAGGTCCCAGCTGTGTGTGCTGGGCTCAGACGGGGTGAGTGGGTTGCCTGGATACAGTCCCTTTGATGAGCAGAGCAGTCCCCCTGGAAATCGGGCTGCAGTCCCTCCCCTCCCCTTCTCCAGCATTACAGCTTGGCAAAGCCGCGTGTGGAAGATGGATTCGGGGCCCTGGAGAGCTTCTGAATGCAAAAAAAAAAAGGGATGGAGGTGAACCGATCACAGAGATGGGGCCCCTGCAGGGAGCAGGACACCCTCAGCTAGCCCAGGCTGCTCAACACACTGAACATCCTTAGCAAGGATCATTTCTCAGCAAGTTACAAGTCTCCACACAACAGAATTCCTTAATTGAAAACTGCTGTCTATATTACTCCAAGCGTTCTCGTCCTCAAGCCATCTGTCTTCAGTGGGGTGTCTCCACCTTCTCTGTAAGCCACTGACCTGAGCCAGCTTCAGACAAGGTAACAGAATCATCAATCCTGCTCCAGAAGCCCACTGAAGTAGCTGTCTTTTGTAGCAAGAGCCTAAAACATAACAAATGAAATGCAAACTACAAATGTATTTCAGCACCAGAAGGAGAAAATAAAATAATCCTTAAACTAAGAGTCTTTTATGGGGGTTGCCCTGGCAGGAACACTCGGCCACCTCATCAGCCCAAGTGTGTGCCACTGCAGGGCTGCAGGGTCTCCGTGGGAGGCAGGCAGCTCAGTTACACAGGTCTCACTCAGGGCTCTGTGGAACCAAAGGAACATTTCACATTCCCCAGGAAAAGAGCTGGCCACCCACTGCAGCTTGGCGAGCTCTGGTGGTTCCCAGTGAGAGAGTCTATTGAGCTGGCAGTCATCTGCATTCTGCAGCAGCCCCAGCCTCTCCCTGCACTCTGACGCAGTGCTTTAGAGCCGAGCATGACATCAGTCGCTGCTCACAGCAGGGATCTCGGCTCCGGGAGCAGCTTGCAACCTTTTAAGCCACATTAAGATGGAAAAACGCAGCCTCGGACACTGGCACAAATGGGAATCTGAAAGCAGCCTGGGTTTTGATGGCTCCCCTGGAGGGCAAAGCACTGTGCTAGTGAGATGGGTGCCAGCACAGAGACTCATGCCAGCCCTGCCACTCTGCTCTGGTTCTTCCCTAGCCCATCGTCAGCACCTCAGTCACCCCTGGTGTGATGCTGGAGAGTTAGTCAGGCGACTGGGGGTTAAGGCATTGAGCTGCACCATGTGCAAGCAACCACAGGACTGGGACTCATCCCCGCACACAGAATGCCACAAG
This sequence comes from Ceyx cyanopectus, assembly GCA_013401355.1. Taxonomy (NCBI): domain Eukaryota; kingdom Metazoa; phylum Chordata; class Aves; order Coraciiformes; family Alcedinidae; genus Ceyx; species Ceyx cyanopectus. The sequence goes on along the minus strand of VYZU01033244.1, from coordinate 5,239 downwards.
TCATGCCTTCCTGCTGCCTCCTCTATTGACTCCATATGCATACCAAGTGCTGGAACAGAATTGCACAGCACCCGAGTGAAAAGCCCTGCAGTGGCTGCATCAGTACCCTTCAGATGCTCCGAAGATAGCTATGGAAGCTTCTCAGAGCAAATAGCCCGAGGGCAGGTCAGGGAAAGGAGAAGGAGAAGATAATGCAGAGCTCTGGCAGGGGCAAAGAGGATACAGGGATGGGAGGTATTTTTCTTTAATCTCAGAAATTAAGATTAACCAGTGCATAACAGGACAGTACTGTTGGGGCTTCTGAACAGTGATGGCTTCTCTGCTCCCTTTGCTTCTGCACCAAACACTAAAATCAAGAAAGCAGGTAGAGATTAAGAATTGGGATGTCACTGAAGAGGAAGGAAGGAAAACAGGAGAGAGAAGCCTAATAACAGGTTATTTTTATTTTTTTTTTCCCCATCTCAAAGACACAAATAGAGAGTGTGAATCATTTAAGATGAATTTTCCCTGAATGAGAAGTGCCATAAGTGTGTGCAGCAGGAAGGAAATGATGAATAATGCAGAGCAAGGCTGGGTGCAGACAGAAGACTGTCATTGTGTCCCTGTTGACAGTTCCTGAAAGCACAGTCACATCAGACAGGGGAAGAAGTGCAAAAAGCCTGCGTGGTCAGTCTCACCTTGCAAAGGTGTGAAAACACAAAATAACACCTCAGTCACTGCTCTGGATTCACTCACCTGCTACACTGAGCCCAAGAGGAGGAACTGGGCTCTCTCTGCTTTAAGTTAGCAGTGAGTGGCATCATTTCTGTGCAGGTGAGGCTTGCTCTGGGCCCTGCCAGTGGCTGCTGTGGTGGGATGAGGCAGACAGAGGGTAGAAGGAACCCTGAGCAGCTCTGCTGTGCAGCCATCACCACCCGTGCCTGGGAGAAGGGGTTGTGGAATTACAGAAAACAGGGGTTTTTCTACAAAGGTGGCTCGTGAGTGAATTTATACCTGATCCTCTGCTCATTTATGGCTGGTGTGTGCAAGAAGCTGAACTCATTTCTTACTCCTTTTATGGGAGAAAGTATGGCTAGGAGCTAGCACATTCTCCCAGGATGCTTGGGACAGCTGGTTTCCATTTGTGGTCCTGACACTGACTGGTTTCTTGGCCAAGCATCATCGTTTTTGTGCCACTGCTGAAGCACTTTGAATTCTTCTAACAAAAAAGAAGCATGCAAGAGCTGGATATTAATCCTGATTATTTTAAGAAGCCCATCATCATGCCGTGTGGTCTCTTGCATTCTGTAATTAAGGCACACTTCTGCCCCGAGGAAGTCATTCTTATTCCTTCCCTCTCTTTATCCCACTTCTGGATGGAATTTGCAGTCATTTCCGAGGTAGCCTGCTGGATCCCCTCCACATGTTTGGTCCTTTTTCAGATCACAGCCCATGGGTTCATCTGAGTAGTGATGGGAGACTGGCTGCATTGTGTGCCTCAAGAATTCATTAGCAGCAGAACCCACACACACATCCACAGCTACTGAAGGGTTCTCAGAGAGCTTTAAGGAAAAGGGGCTGACATCCTGAATGATTCCATCTCCAATTTATTGCTACACTAGACCACAAGAATCAGAACACAGTATCACACAGGTTTAGTGGAGGTGACTGAAGGATGCTCTATTTTTTTTTTTACAGTATATGGGATTGCCTTGTTTTCAGCACACCGTGTTTCTATGGTGATATTAAAGTGCCCTATATTTGCTTTTTAGCTCTTCACCTTGAACTGGGAGCTGCAGGTGCTTGTCTGCTGTGAAACTGCTGCACCTAATGCAGAGTGACAGGGCAGTTCAGTCTCTGGGGTCCTCTCAGTCCACAGGCTCCCAGCAAGGTGGGCACTTGGGTAGCTGTTTTTTCCTGAGTTGTTCTGACATATCTGCTCCAGGAACTGCACTGATGCCCCCTACCCCCTAGCATGCATCCTCCTGGCTGCATCAACTATGACAAGGATTCCTGCTGTGGTGTCCACAGCACTGCCAAGGGTCCTGGGCAGGCAGATGTTTGATGGGTGATTAGAGAACAGGTCCCAGTCTTCTCAGCTGGGCTTGGAACTCTTCTGAGGGAGGATGAGATGAAGGCTGGTGATTAGTGTCTTTTGGAGACAAAGCCAGCAAGCTTTAGGCCTGAATTAGCAGCTGTAAAAAGCAGTGAGGTCAGCTCTTTCTACAGACTGGGAGGTGCTGCAAAGAAAAATAATGCCAGCAGCAGATCTAATGTAGAAGTTGCTTGGGAATCTCATGCCATCATCCCCCTTTTCATGTCATACCCCCACTCTCCAGGCTAGCCCGTGCTCTGAGAAGCTCTCAAGTCCTTCATTCTGAGACATTCAGAGGGGCTGCCACAGTGTTGTGGTGCTGGAATAGATCACACCCTTTTCTCTACAACTAATTTACAGCTTGTATTAGCTCCCTGCAAAGCCTGCTGTGGAACAGTGAGCCCAGCTTTTGCAAATGAGGGACAGCACCAGCAAATCTATCTCTGTGGAAATAAAGAACTATCTTGAGACTATCTCCTGTAAAGGAAGATGTATTACACTGAACCACTTGATAAATATAAAGTCAGATTGAATCTGTGCCTCTCATAAAGGGGAAAGCACAGACAGATTTCTGAGGCAGAGTTCACAATTCCCATGTATTCAACCTGCCCCTGTTCTTCCAGACCTCCTGTTGTCTGAGCAGCATCCATCCCTCTGCTAGCTGGAGAACCAAGGTCCAAGCCTTCTCTATCTGAAAGCCATCCTGAACCATCTCTGCATACATGAAAAGCCATATTCTGCCCAGTTGCCCTAAAAGCAGATGAACCTCATTTAGTTCAACACACCACCCACTTCAGTGAAGGTGGAGTTATTGATCTCCCCACTAAATCAAGGTGAGATCTATAGATCCCTCCCAATAAATGATGGTGGCTGTATTGATTCTCTGCTGCCCACCCCCTGTAAGTGAAAGCAAGACGTATTAGTTGCTCACCATTAAATGAAAGTGAGCTGTATTGAGGCCACCCCCATAAATAAAGGGTGGGCCATGCTGACTTGGACCTTAACACAGAGATGGAGGTGAAATGTATTGATTCCATCTTCTGTAATTGAAGCAGCAGTGTATTCCAGTCCTCCTTCCAGCAGAAATGATGGCAGAGCATATTGAATCCATCATTCTTCACGTGGAGGGTGAGTTGGTTGAACACCCCCAAAATAACAAGAAAAGCCATACAGAGAACTCAATATCTGATCCAGAAATTTCATTTGATGCTATTTACACTCTGAGGCTTGTCCTGCACTGGGATGGCAGAGGTGTGTGTGCTGCAAACCTCTAGGAACAAAATGAAGGGATAAACCCCTGGGGTTTCAGCCAGAGATGATGGTTAAGAAGGTCTCCTGAGCTCCAGCCCTTGTGTTCATGTAGATCACCTGCATTTAGGCAAGGTCTCTGGCTTGGAAGGAGCTGGGGTTGTTCAGCCTGGAGAGGAGAAGGCTCTGGGGAGACCTTAGAGTTTCCAGTCCCTTCCAGCCCTAACCATTCCCTGATTCTATCTGTGAGGGGGTGTGCATATATGTGCATAAACAGAGAGGGGGATATGAGGTGGACAGCTAATGGAAAGCATGATTATTTCCTGAATATTTAGCACTACACATCTAAGAGGGACCAAAGAATCTCATGTTGGCCACATCCTGGGATATAATCACAAATAATGCAAGCTTTGATCTGTAGGATGAAATACCAAGGTATATTTTAGCATGTGTTTCTTAACACATAATCATTTATCTCGAGATCTTTGAGAAAACAAGATGTGAGAGCTTTTCTGTGAATTAGCTGCTCCTGGTAAATCTTGTGTGCCTCCCATGTGGGCATTTCCCAGCATACTGCCTTGCCCAGAACAGACTGAAAATGCCAGTCAAGTGCCAGTTCCCCCCCTAAGCCCAGGAATGGAAAAGCCCAATTTCTCTGCAGTTCTCTTCTATCACCAGCTGTCTAAAACCCTCTCTGAGAGGATTTAGATTGGATTTTGTGCTGATTTTATACAGTTGTTTTATGTCTTCCCCATGAGTGGTAAAAGGAGATTTGTTCCATACAGCACTGGGGATGCAAATAACATTCCTGTTTCACTGCATCATTTGAAAGGAGGACCAGACAGTTGCCATGGCAACAGCACATCTGAGACAGCTGTAGTTGCTATGGAAACAGAAACGATGGGAGCCAGGTAAAACAGTCCCAGAGGACAAACCATTTTAAAACACACACCAAAATTCCCTTAAACTAAAACAAAAACCTTGCTTTGAAATTCGGAGGCCTTAGAAAGAAGGGGCAGAGCAGAGCAGAATGCAAACACCCTCCATGATCTCGGTTCTTTCCCTCTTCATCTTTGGGAGAAGTCACTGGAAGTGATCCAGGTGAAAGTGAACTCCACCACATCTCCGGGCTGGGCTGCTGACCCAGTGGGAATGTGATAACTGATAAGAGCTCTGCAGTGATAACCCCGTGCTGTGCACACCAGGCAGGTGCCCCTCTCCTCTGCAGCAGCCAGAGAGGAGAGGACAGGATGGCAGCCACAGGGTATGGGTGTGATGGGGAGGAAGATGAAGCCTGGCTTGCAGGAGAGAAGCAGGAGGTGTGGAGGATAGAGGCCAGATCCCCATAGTGCACAAGATGTCTTGCAGGGTAACACACTTTCTGTTGGTGCTTGTAATATTCTTGTGCTTGTAATATTGTCATATCTTGTAATATTCTTCAGCAGATTGCCCTGGCTTTTCTAGAATCCTTTTGTCAGCTGCTTCACTCATTGCACTGGTGAGAGCTGCTTAATCCAACACGTTATTGTACTTAGATTTCCAAGTATTTCTTGCTCTGTATCACCAGCTAATGTTCTAAAATCTTTTCATGCTCTCACAGCACAAACTTTCATTATTTTCTCACTGAAAGCAGGTTTTCAGCAGCAGTTCAGCATCTCAGGTGCCTTTGAATTGTCACTGCATTCCCTGCCTTCTCATTCTGTGATTGCAGTTCCTGCCCCTTTGTTTCAGTCTCACTGCTCTCTGCCTGCAATGAAGGGAGATGGATGCTGCATTCTGCAGACACCTGTGATTTCTGTGGAAGCCAAGGGATCTGCATGCCTGTAACTAACAGGGCTGGAGGATTTGCCCAAAGATTCCTGTTTAAAGGCATAGAAACTGCTCACGTTTACTGAGAAGGAGAAAGAAAGAAAGAAA
>VYZU01033243.1:0-20553 GCA_013401355.1 Ceyx cyanopectus | reverse complement strand
TTTTTTTTTTCTTTTGAGAAATCTAATAAAATAAAAGAACTCCTTTCACATAAACTGGAGTAAACAAAAAGAAGGGGTCTTCCAAATTTATGGAAAGAGAAAAAAATGTAGCTAACTTTCTTATCGAGTACTGATTTATCTAAAAATGCTTTTCTGTGATGATTCAATATTATAAGCAATTCTCAATTAAAAAAAAATAACAGGGAGGTTAGCACAGTCTGTCATTAACATGCTTGTATCTACTAATATTGAGGCAGCATGTTGTAAATACACATATCAACCACTGAAACATCCTGAAACTTCTGACTTCTACAACTGAAAACATTCCAGTGGCCTTCTGTTTTCCATAACTTGCTGTTGGGTTGGNAAGTTGTTTGGATTTTTTTTTCTGCTGCAAGAACCAGACATGGAAGAGCAGTTTTGGAAGATGGTCTGTTTTGCATTAGGGTGGAAGGAATCATAAATTTTTATTGCTGTGGAGAAAACATTTCCAAGAATTCAGAGAAATGGTCTGTGGCCATCAGTTCCTGCAGGCACATGTACAAACAGAATCAAGTAAGATAAATAAATGAAATGCTGACATTGCTGACATTACTGACATTGCAAATTTTCTTCCAAGTCATTCAGGGACCTTTCATATATAGAAAGTCTCTTCTGTATTTCTCAGTAAGTCTGTAGCCCTGTGGGTCAATTAAAATTATGTCATTAAGTTAATGTGGCAAAGAAAAAGGACCACTGCAAAATAAAGAATATTCTAGCATTTGCTGTGATAATAATGAGGCTTGATCTTTATTCCCTGTTTTGAGCAGCTGAGTAATAAACCTTGTTGAGACTTTGCTTGATTGATAGATGGCTTCTGTCCAGTGACTCCAGATAAGACAGTAGGGAAAAAGCAGCACAAAAACAAAAGAGAAAAAAAATAAAACTGATCTCAGGCTGTTATGGTCTGATGGCTCAACGTGCTGCTTTGTGTCTGCCAGCATATTGATTCTTTGCATTTGATAGCACTAAACTGGCACTTTTACCAGCTGAGAGGACAGGATCAGGAATGACAGAGCAGAGGGTGTCAGTGCCTAGTTTCTGTAGCTTCAAGGCAAACAAATAACATGGCAATGATTTACTTTTGATGGGGATAAAATAAACTGGTGAAGTTGACTGTTGGTTACTAACCTTGTGTTTTGCAGGAAAACATCTGAATGATTTTCTGCTTATTGTTGTTACTCAGCTCTACAGAGATATCGAAATGCAGAATGAAGTTACAGGGCTCTCTGTGTGAGTGTTATGAGCAAGTTCACCAGATGTGTGTGTGTGTGCCTTTGGCATTACCAGGGCAGAGAAAAGTGTTGTAAATCAGTATTTTCATCTACAAATAAAACACAATTAGTAATGTATTCTGTGCAAACTAGTGCCTGTCTTTGAAAGGACAAAGACCATAGGACAAAAATGATTAATGGTTTACCAAGTAAACCTCACAAATAATTTACAGGAAGATTCTCGTTCGAAGTTCTACATGATTAATTTGAATTCAATCTAGCTACATATACAAACTTCCCTTCATATCACCAGGTGTCCTATGCATGGAGAGAGAACAAAATGTTACTGGGAGGATCTGCCAAGTAAATGGCACATTGTTTTATGTTCAGGAGTTAGAGCAGATAGGAGTGAAACTCTTGAATTGTTTCATTTTGATTTGCATTGGGGTTTTTGTGTGTGATTTCAGTGGATGAATGTTGCTTGGAAAATGTGTTCAGTTGACTTATATTAGAATCTGCTTTATTATTTGCAGGGGGTCATTCCTATTCTTGGATTTTAGAAGGAAATACCTTTATTCTTCAATAAGAGATAATTATTAACATTCATGCTAAAGATCTTTGAATTCTTCCCAACTTTCTCCATTAATAGATTAGTTTCCTGCTTAGAAATGTATTCTACTCTTGGTTGTGTAGTTGTGGAAGATGCAATCAGGGCCAAGATACATACACATCTGAAAGAAACATTGAGACAACATTCCTCAGATGTTGCAAATAGCCAGATTTTAGTATAAATGAGCAGTGTGCAGAGAATAATGTGGGAACATTACAGAAGGCTGTATTTCCTGTGTGTGGGTTAAAGATTTAATCCTTTATGTAAGATGAAAGGCACTGTAGGTTTCTGAAAGGGTAGTATATGCATTCACTGAGCCAGAGAATAATTATAGCACAGTGAGTTATAAAATTGATGTTTCTCTGTTCAGTTTCATTGTCTTGTTGTAGCCTGTGTCTTAATGGATTAATTAGCTCTCCATTAGTGTGTTTACTCTGGGAGGTGGAGTAGTACCTGCTTTCATTTCTCTGACTTTGGATTTAACTCTTTTATGAAACATGTTTTTTATGCAATTTTGTGGAATTTCCATTTCTTAAAGTGATAAAAGGTGAGGGAAGAAGGAATAGGTATGTCAGAGTATTTCAGATTTGGCTTGTATCCAGTTTGTATTGGATCTACTCAGAAGTCACATTTTCCTAGAATTGCTAGTGTGGATATTTAAAGATTAACTTGTACTTAAGGAATAGCTTAAGGAATTAAGATATGTAAATGGGTTTACATTTTTGTTAGAAATGCTACCTTTGTTTATCTTACCACACTCTTTCTCTCACTGACTCAGTCAACTTAACGTTGCTTAAGACTACCAGCTGCTGGGCTTCATGGTGATGATCTGAGCTAGTTAGTAGTTGATGTTTCAGTCTTTTTCTGCCTTGGAAACCTTTGAGGACTTTGGACAGTTTCTCTGTCCTTCCAGGGGAAATATCAGAGTGAAATTATCAAAACAACTGCCTAGACTATTGATTCAACAAATATAGCAAGGCTTTAAATGAGCTTTAAGAGCAGCAGATCCAAAGGGCCTGAGCATCAGGCCGCTTATACAGAGGCACCACTGCCACTCCTTCTGTGTGAAGACACTTGGTAAAGAGATGCAAAGAATTCTAACCCCATTCCAGCTTCTTCTCTCTCATTTCCTCCATTTCTTTGTACCTGCTCTTTCTGTTCCTTATTTCTGGCTTCTGGTTGTATTTAGTGTTGGAGTCAAAGCCAGTGTGGGAATCCTACAGCAGCTAAGATTTCCTTGCCTATATGGGATGAAGACTCACCAGTTGCTCTGAGCCAGCTCCAAGGTTTTCTGCACACAGTTCTATCTTGCTGCACTGACAACTTCAGTAATAATGTCATTAATGTTGTAGATTTCTCTTGTGTGCTAAACTGGAGGGTTTCAAAGGAGACTGGATCATGTAGGGGCTGATTACACGCAGGGAAGAACTGATTCCTTTTACAAGGTTTCATTTCTTCAAGAGTGAATCTTCTGTAGTTGCTGTAGATTAAAAAAAGCATTACTAGTCCTGTGGATGGGTAATGTCCACAACATGGATTACATGGTAGACTGATGACTTTTGCACTTTTCAAGGCACTCTTTGGAGGAACACACACATCAGCTGGACTCCATCCTTGGTATCCTGTGACTTTTCCCTCCTCCTTTACACATCCCACCATTTTGCAGATACAACCAGTTTACAGTGTGAAGGAGGCTATAATATTGTATTTAATCTTTTATCAATATTCCTCCTTGAAAATAGGCAGGCTGTTGATAAAGAAAGCATTCCATTATTTCTTTAAATAACAAGAATGAACTCTCCAGCACAAGTGAAAGCAGACCATATGCCTTCCCTTTGGGTATCCCTTGGCACTGAGGTTCTGGCATCACACTCCTTCGTGTAGAAGCCAGCAAAAGATGTTTAATGGCTTTCAGACTCTGAAATGAGTTCTGCGGCCATGTGTGTCCCTCTCCAGTTGTCTGAGGAGATGAGCTTGAATTACAGCTCAGCCACTGCTGCCAAGCACTCTCCATTATTCCAGCAGACCAGGTTGCCAAGCAGGATTTATGGTCCTTTTAACTCAATATCAGGCGATGGAGCAGCATTGTGTGATACAGACTGTATACCAGAGATTCTTATCAATGGAACAGGGCTCTCTAAAATCAGGGAGATAATCAAGTCTGTAACTATCACATTGGTAATTGGCATCACTCAAAACATGGTGAAACGTAAAAATACAAACCAAGAATGCAGAAGAAATGACTTAAGTTTTGCTGTAGATTAATGCAGCGTTCAGATCATACAAATCACTTGAACATGAAGAATTTCTAACCTCCTTCCTCGCCCTGTGTCCATGAAGTTTTGAATACATCTGCAATACAGTAGATCTTGTGATTGGGTACAATCTTGATAATTACAGTTGAATATTATTTTTAATCAGATATGATCTGAGGCAAAGCAGGCTTGTCTGTTGCTAATAGCGATGAAGCTCTGAATATATTAAGCAATATTTGTCATTCCTATGAACAAAGAGATAGTTACGCTATAGAAGTAAACATTTACATTCAGATCTAAAAGAACAGTTGGTTTCTTCTTTTATATTCATAGTTGAAGGCTCAGTTTTAGCATGAACCAGAAGTCTATCTTTGCAGCTATTTATAGCCAGGAAAAAAAAAAAGGCAAATCATTTTAGAATGGTATGCATATATTTGTAGAAAGTTATATAAATGCCTGTGCTGTTGTGGCTCTAGTAATTTGAATATAATGAGCAAACTCTCACCTCAGAAGGATTGGGTTCTGGGGGTTAACATATTAGCTCTTTATCTCCAACGCTATAAAAAATGTCATTGCCAAGTAGCTAATTATATTAAATAGTTACAGATCTAAAATACCTTGGAATAGTTGTTTAATAGGCAGGCAAAATAAAATGGCATTGCAGCTATAATTTTCTTGATTCTATTTTTCCAGTATATTACTGATTTGTAAGATTTCTGTGGATGTCCTTGGCAGTGATACAAATAGCACCACTGACCTTTAGTATAAGCTCAGAAACAATAGCTGTAAAACACAGGTAAATTAGAACATGGTTTATGTCAATATGATTGTAGCATCTTTGTACAACCCAATGAAAATAAGAAACAATAAACTAAAGAACAACATTTGCTCTTTACTGTTCACCATGAAGCATTCAAGTACTCAAGCAAATTATTCTTCTGTGATAAATAACTGCTGGTGAGTTTTACTGGGTGTTAGACTCAGCATCAAAAAACAATTTATCCAGTTAATCCTTATAAAATCTCTTTCTTTTTCCTTTTGTCTGTGCTAAACGCAAACCCCCATACCTGTTAAGTTATATATGAATCTGCTCAGATTTGTGGTAAAAACTCCCTCTAACTGCATATCTCGTTCTGGATGTCATGAATACATATATGTTTTTCCTCTTCTGTTTCATCTTGTTGCTCAAGAACAAAGGCATTGCATTTAGGTTACGAGGCAATCTAACTAATGGCTAAATTAGTGGTGTTCAGAGGATATCAACTAAAGCTAAATTTGTATTGATGTTTACAGTTTCCATTAGATTTCTGGATGACTAAATAAACCAATTATTAAGCTGAAATTATGAGACTTGATATTCTTGTGTTGTGCTACCATCTCAGACACTGCTGAGAGAAGCACTATAGAAGTCATCCCAAGTTATGGAAAAAAAAATAAGAAGTAAAAGAAAAATCCATGGAAAATACACTCCCAAATGTACTAAACTCTTAGATAAATAAAACATGACTTGAACAAGCTTGTTCTGGAAGCTCAACTGCTTTCTCACAGCAGTGTCAGTCTTCATAGTTTGTTCATGGTTTGGTAGTAACTTCGTTTTAAAGGCTGCTCCTTTGGTTAGCTTGAGCTTGAAGAAACCCTAAAATAACCTGCAAAGAAAGACCTTTCTTCTTCACTTTATTAGGGCCTCAGAGCTGCTTCTTTCTCTCTGCTGCACTCCCTGTGCCAGTGATGAAGTAGCACCTGTTAGGTTCAATTAGATGTTTCCCATTGTGTCCGTAGGGACTGGGCACCTCAGAGATTTCTTGGGAATCTTCTTAGTCCATCCTAAATTTCTTTCATTTGACTTGTTTCTTGCTATTTGTATTGGAAGAGGTAGAAAAATGAGGTTCTGCTGGTGCATACTGGCGCTGAAAATGAATGTTTTCCCTGAGGAGGTCTTCTGAGGATTTATATTCCTGTTTAGAGGGAGGAGGATTTGTTCCTCTATAGCAGCAGTTCTTGGAGATGTAGGGCTTCATTTCTGAGTTCCATGTAGCCATTTTGGTCTTTTCAGCCAACTTCAATTTTCCCTCCCCCACACGTGGCTGAAGGATGCCATATTAAAGGTGAACAGGCTGGGATTATGCGACCTGCCTGTGGCTTTTGGAAAGTGATATGAATTTCTGCCTGTTGGTTTCCTTTTTGTTCCCTCTCCGCTTTCCAGCACATGGAGTGCAACTGCCAGGAGCACCTGTGAGTGCCCAGAGGATGGGCATTCGGTGCAGGGCACTGCAGGGGCTGGGATCATCTCCATCCTGGTGCTGATTGACTGGCAGAGAGCCTTCCATGAGAGGATTCCCATCCCTGCCACAGGCAGATCTGTGTTAGGCCTGTGGAGATCTCTGGCTTTGTGCACACTATTCATTGTGCTCCTTTGACTTAAAGGCTGCTTTGGTTTGTGTAATTTTACAAGCTACTGAAGCAGGACCTATTGATATTTAAAAAATAATTAAAACAGTCAGAGTATTGAGTATTAAAATGCTGCCTTTGTGCAGTACCTACTTTTCATATTACAGCGTAAGATGTTCACTCTACTTTTGCTATTATGAATCCATTACATGTAGATGAATGAATACTATTGTTAATAACCATTTACAGCATACAGTGTAACAGCTCCAGAGGAGCTATTAGAGTTTACAGTATGCTGTGAATATATATGAAGAACAATACCTAGACCTCAGCTAAACTGTAATGAGTGCATTGACATAACATCAGCTCCAAAAAGAATCTAAGACCCCATAGCATATGAATGGCAAAACAAAGAAATTCAAAGTCCACACTCCTTTAAATCACCCAGGACAACGTGATGTGATGGGTATAATTACTGATAACAGTTCTGCAGGGTAGCCAGTAATGGAGAGGACAATCATTGCCTCTTGTAGCAGGGATGCTGGCGTGTAGTTCAGTGTCACCTGCTGCAGTGCTGGGACAGCCCTCACGTTTGGGTTTTCTGGCATATCAGCCAGCAATGTTATGGGGAGGCTCAGAACTTCACTTGTCTGATTTGGAGCATAGTAGGTAGAATAACATCTACATTTCATGTACGTACCTGTGGTACTTGTGCCATAAGAGTGTTAGGTGAAAATATTTCCTCCATACGTGTGCCTGTCTCTGTATTAACATTAATTTGGACAACACCTTCAGTACAATTGCAGATCAGACTAGGTGCAAAAACATGCAGTAGGTTAAATCCACACCACTACAATATATGTTTCTTCTGTTTCTAATACAAATCTGGAGATTTTTATTTTTTTTAAATAAAATACATTTTGCCTCTTTGCTAATTTGATTCTAAGACTGGTGACTAAGTGAATGGTTGCTGCCTCCTCACTGCTGTGGTGGGGGACTGCTCAGAGGGAACTGAACAAGTGCTCACAAATTGCTTCAGTTGCTACATCCATTAGGCTCACAAAGGACTTTCAGTTCCTACTTTTTCAATTATATTTTGTGTTTTAGTTTATTGCTTTTGATTGTAGCTTTAATCTGTTCTGGAGGAAATGTACTGAAATTCTTCATGTTCATTGACCACACTTGGAAATTAGGGGAAATTGAAGCTTAAATGGCTGTCCACATTTGGTGCTAATATTGATACCCTTGGCTTTCGATGTTCATTTTTAGAACTTTTCTTCCTGGTGATGTTCTACTGACTTATCAAAATATGAACCAGATTATTGCTACTTGATACAGAGCTGTGTGAGGAATGTCACTAAGGTCACCCTTTAATTTTAGTTTCCTCTGAGTCAGTTGTAGCTCCTGAAACTTTTCTGAGAACCAGGAGTGCTCTCTAACAAGCAGTCCTTGTGATTCTTGCTTTTCTGAAATGCAGCTGGAAGGCAAGGTAGAAAACAAAGTTTTGATCTTTGGAGTCCAAACTCAGTTCTCAAAACACAGACACAGCGCCACAGGGTAATTCTGCCCAGAATTTTCTTACTGTCCATGACCGTGTGTCCTGCACAACACAGTCCTGACATGTAGTGGCTCAGTAAAGTCAATAGCAAAATTATGTTTGAAGTTTTAAGTAGAAGTTATATTTCCATCATGTGTAAAAGGTGAAGTTATCTCTCTCAAAGTCAGAACACGAATTAAACTGTTTAAGCTAAAGAAAGGATAATAAAAGCCCATCTGATGCTAAAAAGAAAAAAAGGTGCTAAGGATTAACTTCTTCTGGCTAGAATGTGAGTGGAATAGAGGAGCCCCTCACTTTATCTTCATAGCTTCTCATCTCTAATCCAAAATTACTGGACTGTAATTTTAATATCTGTTTTCTAAGCACGTCTCCCTTAATTAGGTCCTGTGCACTTCTTAGATTTGTTTTGTTGCCAATATTAAACTGTTTTCTGTATAGCAAGCAGATTCCAAGGCAGATGTCCAATCCTTTTGGATTTTGCTTACTGATTGTAACAAATTTATTACTTCTTTCATGCAAACATAGAGCTAAATTCTTTTGTTGAGCAATAGACCTACACTCAATATCTGAAAACCACATAACTCAGCAGGAGCTCAGAAACATTAGTAGTAATAACTTCCTCTGTATGGCTTTTCTGTGCACTCCAGATTTCTTTTTTTTTTTTTCTCTATTCCATTTCATTGGCCAAAGAATTTGGCTCGAGCTTAAACTCCTCTATTATATGTACTTTATGCAAAAAAGCTCAAGGAAAATTGTTCTGGAGTCTTCTCAGACAAACCAAATGCCCAAACACTCACATTTCAGAGTGTAAATCAGTGTATACCAATAGAGAGTTAGAACTAGCCAAGGGAAGATGTAGTGTATGAGAGGATTGCATGGACTTGGAGACTAGACTTTCAACAGATTTACTGTTAGATACAGCAGAGAACCAGACTTTGTTTCAGATCTGAAACAACTTGGTTCTGCTCCGTGAAAGAGTAAGATGAAGTTAGGCAGGAAGAATCAGACTCCTGATTGTTCCACTGCTATCTTTAAGTAAGAGCTTTGAAGGCGGGTAAGCTGAGAATAAGTTCTTGGTTCCATTTGAAGTGTCATCTCAAGAGATGGGTTCCCAGAGGTCCAGGCATCAGGTCCCAGGTCCATCTGTAACTAAAGGAGTCTGGGCAGATCCATCAGCCAAAGCTGGACTGTTTGTATCTGGGTTTACCTGTTACAAGGCACATTCTGTGTTGGTGAGACAAACTTCCTCAGCTATATTTGGAGAAATCTGCTGCTTTTCCAAATAGAGAGAACCATTTCACAAACCATTGTGAAAATCAGCTGCAATTTTTACCTCACTTGTGCACTGTAAGTCTATAGTGAGTCTGTCAAACTGCACGTGCACAGCCATTCCCAGTGCATGTGCAGAGCTGTGACTGGCTTTGTTCCAGGAGGCTGGAGAGACTTTGGAGCACCACAGATCCCAGGGCCACCACTCTGAAAGGGTTCACTGTGCAGTGAGCCTGCTGCAGTAGATGGACTAAACGGGCTGAGCCCTGCTGAGCCTAGCCAGGTTGTGTTGCTGTCTTGCAAATAACTTCCCCAAAGAAATAAAAGAAGTAATGTGTCATTTAGGCCACTCTGTGTGGTGTTTCTGCCTACTGGAAAGGAGGACAAAGCACATGCTCTTAGCAGCTAACAGGAAGATTATTTGTTTTCTCTTTGTTCCTGTTAAGACACACTCAACATGCCAGAGCTGAGAACCTTTAATTTATCACCTTCCTGCGCCTGGGGCTTTATTGCACTCATTGCTTAGGTTAATGCAGGTGGTCCTGCCTTGCTTTGCAGCTGCTTTTGCTGTTACCGATGGTTGCAGTTTGTGTTTTCTTACTCTGCCTATATTTCTTAGACATAGAAACTGTTTCTTCAGTTTATTTCATTTGCATCTATCAGTTCTTTTATTGTTTTATTGCCACTTCTCTGCTGTGATTCTAAAGGAAGAACAATATTTGCTCCTTCTGCCCAGCAAGGTTTAAAACTGATTCTCTCTGTATTACATTTGTTCTTTGTTTCTTTATAATGCAACATCATCAACTTTTGTTTACAGTGTATTTACGAGCAGCAGAGACTTGGTGCCATTGAGAATGAAGTGCCTTTGTCCTTTCTAAAAGTCTCCTTATGCTTTTTTAAAGCACCAAGTGTGCTGGTAGTGTTCAAAAAAAGGAATGTGCTTAGAGAAGGATGGAGAGGAAGAAAATTATCAACCAAAAAAGGTTCCTCTTACTCAGCAAGTCCCCTCTCTCTGTATTCTGAATCACCGGATGGGAGCGACACAGAAAGCTTCTGGTAATCTTTATTCTACCTGTTGGTTCTGTGGAGTTAATAGAACTCTGAGAGCATAACCTGGATTTTCATTGACTCACATATTTTGGTATCTGCAGCTTCACGAAAGAAACTGATGCATGTAGAGTACAATATTAATTGCCAATTAAGTGATTTAGGGGCTCCGTTGTTTTATCAGGTGTGACGTGGATACCTCAAGAACCAAAATCTCCTGGCATTTTCATACCAATATGATTTTACAGAGATTTTCTTTGAAGACAGAGATGATGTCACTTGGCAAAGGCATGTTTTTACAAATCCCCATAACACAAATTTTGTAGTGGACATCAACAGGCAAGATTATGGTATAGATTAATGTTAAATTATATTGAATTAAGTAATACTAAGTTCTAGCCATTCTTATACAAATACATGAAGGGTAAAATAATTTTTTTTACTGAAAATAATATGCTAATGTGGAAATTAAGGTCATAAAACGAAAGGCAGTATGAAGAAACAAAACAAGTCGATATAATTTTTTTTTAATGCTAAAAGTTACAGCTTAAAGACTCAGAGGGCTTCTCAGATATGGAATGTGAGCTGCTTGCATTTTCATGAGGGCATCTTTAAAATAATGTCCTTCCTGATTAGCACAGTGAGCATCATTGCATTTAATTGGGTAATGACCTCTGCTTAGCGAATGTTATAAACTAGAGAGAAATTAGAAAAGGGGTACAATAGCAAGCTGCAGTAATCATGTTTCTATTGGTATTGCCAATTGAAGATCATGAATGATAAACATTAAACCACAACATGTAAACAGTTTTTTCCCTGCAGAATTTAGGCTCAGACTGATCACTTGTCTCTCTTAATATGATTTGTCCTGGCTATTGAAAACAAGGACTCCTCCCTCCCCCGATATCTCTTCTAATGTAATTAGCATCTAGTCAATAATGTTCAGCATTTCATTTTACCGCTTTAATTAACAAATTCAATTTGTTCAAACCGCTGTGAAAACAAATTAAAAGCCCAGTGAATAAAAACCTCTAGTGCCAGAGATGTGTCTAAGGTGTTCACCAACTCTTCCTCTGTTAAAAGACCATCTTTTGTGGCTTTTTCCTCCCTGTGAAAATGACTGGGAATTTCAAAGCTTGTTCTGATTTTTACTCTACCAGAAGAAGTCCAGACTGATCATGGCAGGGTTTGATACTGAGATGGTTTCACACCCAAAATCTCAAGTCCAAGGAACAAAGTCAGGCTGTCTTGTCATGCTGCATACCCTGTGAATGTTGAGTCTTTTAAGTCTTTCCAAAGGTTGATCACTGCTCCTCACCTTGCCTCTCTCTGGGCCACTATTCCAGTCTGCCCTGATTGGCAATGGGGATTTTTAGTGTAAATGTAGCAGGCTCTGTACTAGCCACAGCTGCCTCTGTGGTTGCCTGTGTGTGACTAGGACAGAGCTGCTCCTTGCCACTTCAGCTTTCAGAAGGTTCTCCTGAGGCTGTAGCACTGGGTACCCTTGTGGTCTCACTCCTCTCCCGTGCACCACCTGCCCGTGCCTCGTAGCCCACCGAGGCTGCCAGAGCCCCCATCTCCAATATTGTCATGTTTTCATTTTGTTTTATTTTCCCCTAGTTTTCTTTTGTAGATGAGAGCATTTACTGCACAAACATTGGCAGAGCTCTGGAAAGGTTGAAACAATACAGATCGGGTTTAATAACTACTGTAAATGTCCCCCAAACTTGGTCAACAGAGTGGCGTGTATTTATATGCACGATAAACACAAACACACGCAACCCCCGCGCAGCTCTTTGGAGGTCAGCCTTCCCTTCCCGAAGAAGGTCACTGGCAACTGTGGGCTTTCTGCCAACATGCAGAATTTAGCTTTGCAATATTCATGTGATGGGTTTTTAATATTTACAGCTTTAGATTTGACACAGCTCTCCTTATATATTCTGATTGCTTTGGCTTTTTCCGAGACCTTCCTGAGGTGGCTGTTTGAGAAACACATTTAGGAGAGTAAATGTTAGCTACTGAGCAGTGCCAGGGTTGGAAATCCAGGCTGCTGAGGTGAGCATCATAACTCTACCAGCCAGAGGGGCCTCAGGGAAAGGGATTGGTTGAGATTTGTTTTCCAGATGGGTGTGGAAGTGTTGGATTGTGAGCGCCAGCTCCATGGGCTGTGGCTTTGTTTGGCTGTTGTGGTGGGAACAGCACCACCAAGTTTAGGCTGGGGGTCTAGTTTATGTCTCTCCTTTATCTGTGTATAACCTAACTGCAAAATCAAATCAGATGTCTTTGAGAGATTTAGTTAAAATTGGCTGCTGGGTACAGTGTTGTGGAGAAGTCTGACAGATTGGAAGGTATTTTTTATATAAAATCATTTATTCAAGAAAGGCTGAAAAAGACCCTCAAGTGGATGTGTTTGCATTTGTAGTGCCCTGTAGATGATTTGCGATGTCTTAGTTTGAGAATGTGGAGCCTTTACTACTCAACTGAGTTCATCTCAGGTTCTCTGAAGTTCATACAACTGAACTTGAACATCACATCTTAACGATTTTTAATATCACTTCTAAGAATGATCTAGCAGTAGCCAGAACTGTACTTGTTTTGTCTCTATACAAGAAAAAATGGTAGTATTTCTTCAAGTGGAAGTCCTGGAAGAAGCAAACCACTAAAACCTGAGATCTTATGATGAAGAACATGAAGTGAAAAGCACGATCATGTATTAATGTAAACAAATGGGTGCAAAAGATTTCTGAGCTCTGCAAGTGGGAGTGTTTAGAAAATTAGTGTTTGTGTTATCCACTCTAATTTCTCTGCAGTGGAATCACCAGTCCCTTGCTTTAATGTAAAATTGTCATTATAATATTTAGCGACAGATACTGGCAGTGTTGGCTGAGCAAATCTGTGTCTAAAGTGATTGCCTCTCTGCTCAGATATGTATAGCTCATGTCTGTCTGTCTCTCTCAGTTTCTTTTCTTTTCTCTTCTCTTTTTGTTCCAAAAGTAACCGCATGCCAAATGGTATAAATTATCCAACCATCTGTCCCCCTTCTTCAAAACCCTGAGGGAAAATAGATCTGAAGTATAACTCATTTTCACCAAAAATGCTGGTTGTAATAGATCTCTCACTTTTGCATCCACTCAGCTTGTGACTGGTGGGAAATCCCGTAGCCTTAAAGTTTTGGTAGCTACCTCAGACCCTTAAATTAGCAGGTGGCCAGTTTTGTCTTTGCTCAGAGATGGCAGTAGCTCCTGGACCTTCTGTTTTATATTTCACCTCTGACCAGTAAAGCAGCTCCCCCTGCCTGTTACTTCCACGGTGTTTATAAGAAGTGCCCGACTGTTCCCTTTTTCCTGATCTTTTCTTTCAGATTTAAATAATTTCATCTAATTATACATCCGCGTACCCTCCCCCCTTGATTTACTGTCTTGTAAAATAATAATAAGTAAACCGATTTTGCTGCATGAGTCAATTTGCAAATCAAGCAGCCTTTCCATTAGTTCTGTGTCTGCTGGGTTGCTGCGCCGAGTTTCGCCGTCTCGCCTTCACGTTTCCCCCGCTCTGGCTTCCTGACTCGTCAGCAGAAGCTGAAATGCTAATTGCAATCGAATCTGCTTGTCACCGAGTTGCCACTGTGCTGCTTCCCCTCCAGGATGCTGAACTGGGGTGTTCCTTTACTGGGACTGACAAGCATTTATGCTGAAGGATCAAAAGTGCAGGTGAGCTGCTCTTTCCTCTCCCTGCTGCTGTTGCATCGTGACCTGAGGCCCAGCTCATCCAAAGTTGTGATATTGAATAAACTTAATGTATTGGAGGCATCCTCCAAACTTATGTCTATAAATCAGTCTTCTCCTTAATTGGAGGGTGAGCATGAGTGAAGGAGGCTGACCCTGAGACAGTTCTGAACTCCTGGAAATTTCATTTATTTAGGTTGAGTTGTTGTTTAATGGGGAACCCACTGCTCTAACATACTGCATGCCTTTCTGAATTTGAAGAGATAAAGGGAATCAAATCTGAGATCAGGAGAGCTTCAAATGCAAAGATCTTTCAAAGATACCTGGCCCTGGTGGCATGATGATTTATATGCTATCACAGAGCTCTATGGCTGAGGTGAAATGAAGTACAGTCATACATACCTCATATATAAAACGCTTTTATCTTTCAAAGGGATCCTCATAACTTACACCAATGTTCAAAACCTGTAGAGGTTGAAAAGTATCCGTGTTATGTTTGGCAATTCACGTTACACTACTTCCCTCACTTCAGGAAGAAGGTAAAGCACATAATTTATTTCCACACATTAGTAATAGTACTCATATTAGGTAAGAGGTTTATACTGGGCTTGTAGCCAATATTTCCTCATTGTTGTGTTAATTTTATGTAGCAGTACATGAATAATACACCAAGAACAGTACACTCCCAGAATTTGCTGTGGTCAGTAAGATCTGTCCTTGCTGGAGCCAAGGGTCTTAATAAATCACATCCTTCTGGCTTGTTCCCAGGATGGATGTACATCCCAGCCGGAGTTTTCAGCAGTTTGAAGCTCCTATATTCCCATTCCTGTGTGGCTACATTTAAGCCTCCAGTCAAGTGCAGTATTATTGCAGTTGTGCACAGCAACGTATACTTAGATGTTTTTTGTACCTCACTTCTGTTCAGTTGACACTGTGATAGGAGCCCAGTCATGATAAAAACAAGTACATAAGCAGGCACAGAGGAATTCATCTGCGTTTTGGTATGTGAACCTCTGGTATCCTTTGAAAATATTTCCTTTGACTCTGTAGAAAGTAGGTTAGCTGGAACTGTTTACCTTGCTACAGACAGAATTTCCAGATAGCAAATTTTTTGTGGAACTGTGGTCTTTGAGCTTATCTCAGTGTGACAGCTCTTCCATTTCAGACAGATTAAGATCTTTTCCAAAGTACGCTGGATTGGTGGCTATCCAAGCATATGTCATTAGGCAAAAATGAAGGATAGATATTGAAAGATGTATTTTAGCACTCAGCTATTTGATGTTCTTTTCTAAAAGGACCTGTTCTGAAATAAATTTTATATATTAACTAAGCACACATAGCTGTTCTAGGGAAGAACTGTTTAATTCTGGTGTCCTGTAGATCTGCAGCTCATGTCCATGAACCCCACCACGATAACCCCAATTCTTCCTCTCTCTCCACAACATGCACTGTGAGATCCCCTGGGTAGAAGAAAACAAACTGTGGCTTGACTTGTGTTTCATGCTTATGATGGCTCTCAGGCATTGTTGCAAACAAAAGCTCTGGAAAACATAGAACTTGATGTCAGAGGGACACTTTGTTGGATCTTTGCCTCCTCTGGCCTCTAGAATTCAGGAGGGAAATCCCAATTACTGAGACTTAAGTTCTTTCAAATGCCACTAACCATCAGGTTCAAAAGCAATTTGATCTGGATGATAGCGATGGACGAGCTGTCAGTTCTGCCTCACTGCCACAGAAGGCCAGCATCTCTTGCAGACTGTTTAAAGCTTTCTCCAAGTGTTAGTCTAGTAAGATGCTTAGCATCTGTCTGCTTGCAGTTTGCTATCTGTAAAACAAAGGTAATGGTATCTCTCGCAGGTGTATTGTCAGGCTTAATCCATTAATTTTTATAGAGTTACTTTCAACTTCTGAGTTAGAAGGCACTAAAACAATGCAAAGTATTATTCATACTGTTATTATTTTATGAGTCATGCCAAGATGTTTCTTGCTCTTCATAAGAATTCCAATAAGATCTCGTTTCTTTATTGCACAGAGATGATAATGTTTTCAGTTTTCATATTTTCTTAGGAGCAAACTACAATTGTTGAAGTGGCCAGTACATTTTTCAGAAACTGATTTGATGACCAACTCCTTCTTTGTTCTTAACCATGTTGATATATAATTCAAATCTGACAGATGTCCAAGATTGATACCTTCCAATTACCTGTGGTTTGTAATGTCAGCTTGATAATTTTGCATTTCTACGAGCTGAGGTTAATAACCACTGTGCTGAAGCTGAATAATTTATGAATTATTTGGTCTTCCAACTTCGGAGAGATCCATATAACACATTTCAAAAAAATAAAAAAGGAGAACTGATTACCTCTAATTGCTGTTTTATGAAGGTATCCATTCTAATAACTTCAACTTGGGTAGGAAGCAACACAACAGGCGTGTTAAATTGACAAACAAGGACAGATGAGGGGTTGTATGGGCAAGATGATAATTCTAAACCAAATGCATTAGCATAAATGCAGAAATCTTAGCTTGCTGCTTGCCGAACCAGTGCCAGATTGGAGTGACTTGTAGCTATCACTCAGAGGCAGAGGAAGGTGTTAAGAACATGTTTAAATGAGAAGATGATGGCAGCTCTACAAATTTTGACAGTCAGTTTATCTGAGGCACAAGTTCCTTGCTCTTTGTTCTTCACCAGTTCCCAAAGGGCTTGATTTTCAGAAGTGCTGAGCACTTGCAGCTTCTATTGACTTCAAGTGGAGTTTTAAGTGTTTTGCACTCGTGAAAATCATGCCCAACTGGATTAGCACAAAGAAGTTTTTCTTTCAACATCAGCCAGAAGTCTCTTTTCTTCCTACCTGACTTTTCCAGCAAAACACAGTTACTGTTTTCTAACAGAGAAAATGGTATTATTCTGTTATGTATTTCAGTTCTTCAGTGTCTTAGTGAATATGTGTTGGACTTTATTATGCATTTGTATCATTTCTCACAGAGTCAAAGAAATAAGAGATGGAAAAGACCTACTAGGTCAGCTACTCCGTGTCTCCAGTAGTACAGCATTGTTCTTTTCAATATGCTTCCTTATGTTTTGTCCCTCTTAGATACTGGAGACATCCTTGTTTGAGGTTGAAGTGACAAAGGCTGCACAACAGTTTATCTTTCTTTCAAAAGTATTACAGATATTTGGAAAGAAAAGAAAGTGGAATATTTTTAATCCTCCCTCCAAATTGAGAAAAGTATTTCTTTTATTCTACAGGCAGTTCTCCTTTTCCTATCATCATCAGAGGCAGCAGCTGGTATTAGAAATAGGGCTGTAAATGCAGAAGTCTTTGCAGATTATATTGTGATTATTTTTCTTCTTTTTTTTTTTTAAAAAAAAAAAAGGAAATGCATAACAAAGGTGATCTTTGTCTGTCTTTATTTCTTCTCTTTTGCTGTTTCATGGCCTCTCTCTCTCTCATGATTTCTGGATGCTTCTCCACTTTGGCATGTCACCAGGGATGCAAACTACCCTAAAGAATACATTTAACAATGAGTTTTAGTTCCACTTTCAAATATATCTTTGGCCACCCTGTTCCGGAGAAGCCATTGCAATAGACATAATGGGCCATAATTCTGCCATAAAATCCAGGCTGATGATAGGAAGAAGTGTAGTCATTCCAGTAATAAAACTGACTGCCCAGTACAATATAGGCTTTCTCCCCCCACAACCTGCATTAAATATAATTATTGGAAGAACAGTTTCTGGATACATTTCAATAAATACTTTCCCATAATACTGTTTTCTAGGGCAAAATAATCTGTGGTCTGTTTTAAAAGCCCTCATATAAAACCAGCTGTCTTTTGAAATTCTTGTTATTTACATGATGAATCTCGCTAAAGTTTTCTCATAAGGAAGGTAATGTTAATATTCTTTAAATTTTCATTGTTATATCTATTTAACATATAGTACCTGAAGGTTTTTGCTTTTATTATTGTTAAAATGACTGACTAAAAACTGAAGGAGGAAGGTAACCTTTAATTTATACTCCTGCTCAAGAAGAGGTCTTTTTATAGCTACATTCAGGTCACTTCTTTTTTTTTTTTTTTTTTTTTTCCTGTGGATCATCTATACTATTAAATGGGTTTTTATTCCAATTTAGGAGACACTTTGTCTTTAAACCTGTACTTACATTAACTTTTGTGCATGGTTGCCCAGGCAACAATGTAATTGCATGAAACAATGGCATTCTCCTATGTACCATTCAGGGCAAGTTTGCATTTGAAAAAACTTCTTGTCTCATCATCAAAGCAGAATTTGTAACCTTCTGACAGCTGAAGGAATGTTCAGGGGCCTTGATTCATATTCATTTTCCCTTGTAATTTTAATGGGTACCATCACCTTTCATTTTCAGGATACTTCTTCCCCCCTCCCCAATAGTTACTGTTTTACATGAAAATTCTAGAGCAGGCAGAAGAAACTGATTAAAAAATAGCTCCAAGAAAAAACTGCAAGAACCATTCTTCTAGCTTGTAGCCTGTGAAATTGCCACTGTTTAATTGATCTTCCATAAGCTTATCTTTCCAGGGAGATGTACCATTATTGTACATTAATCAGTGCCTCCAGACATTATCACTGAGGTAACCAAGAGCTAATCAAGCAAGAATGGAGCTGGCAGACGCCAAGATGTCACGGATGCCTTGCTGTGTACGAGGTCTGTCAAGAGTTTCAGTTTCCAAAGGAACCTGTTCTTGCAGGGCTGTAGACTTTGTATAACCTTGTCATAGCAAAGGGAGAAGGGGCAAGTCCCCTGAATGTCAAACAGGCCACGCAGGGAGCCAGCACTCTTGGAATCCTCAGGATGGCAAACAGCTGAGTGGCACTGGGATAATAAGAAGAAATGATGCTACTTAAGAATAAACAAAAAGTTGACATGTTGCTTAGTTTTTTTACTAAACAGCAGTTTCCAAGGGTAGAGAATCAAGCAAAGCAAATTTACAGTGGAAAATACTTAAAATAGATTAATCAGTCCTTGCAAAGTGCCACTAGAAGTTGCATTCCTGCTTTTTAATTGATTGCATTTTATACCTGCTCATGTAGACAACAAAAAAACTCACAAACCTTTGAATTTTCCTGAGTGTTAGTTCTGGCAGCTAGGTGCTGTGTTGGGAGAATTATCAGAATAGAAAAACATTAAAGAAATGTACCAGGTTCATTTAATCATTTCACTTAAACTCTACTTATTCTCATGGAAAGGTCTGTGTGACACTTCATTGTCACTTGGCAGAAGCAACAAGTTGGGAAAGAGTAGAGTCTAAATTGCAAAGGGAAGCAGCTGAATCTTTGTGCCATAGGTTTTTGAGAGAGTTTCAACTGCTGGGCACATCTGGACTTCTTTTTTTGTTGGCATGTTGATGTCTCAATGGCATCCTGTGAGGATCCCCTCCTGCCATCTTGCAACGAAGCAGCTCCAGTGCTCATGAGGTGAAACTATACTGATTGAGGTTAGTTCCCAGTCTGCAGGTGATGTTCATTTGAAGGATTTAGCCAAAAGATATCTGAGGACTTGGGACCCACAAGTGTACCTTGCTTGTGTCCCTTACTGGATTCACTAATTATGGCATGGAGTGAGAACAAGGCTTAAAAACCATAGCATGTGGCTGGTTACCCAAAACTTTGCAGCTTGCCATCTCTCTTCCTACTAACCCAAAGAAGCCACCAGGTTTTCTCCCCACACGTTTGTAACCCACTGATTTTCATGCAGCTTCCAGGTTCACTGGAGGAAGAGGATTACTTCTGGCAGATATAGCAAATAACATCACTGATGTACAGTTTGACTCCTGAGGTTTTTTTCTTCCTATTTTGAAACGTCACAATATTTTGCATGTTGTATTTTGTTCTCAGTTACCAAGAAACTGTAAATTAAAGAAATACAGTGTGGACACATTAATAAGCAGATTTTGCATAGTTTTCACTTTGTAATTCCACTGACTTCTGTTGATATATTCCAAGTATAAACAGGTAACAGATCAAAATTTGCCCACTGAATACATATACAGTAAATCTAAAACACTAAAGCAAATTGCCTGCTGGCATCCGTCCATTGACAAAAAGGAGTTTTGCCAGAAGGTAGTTTGGCTCATTATAGCTAGTAATTTGATTATTAATAAGTGGAAAAATATTACTAATAGTTGCGAAGCTTTATTGATGACATTCTCAAAACTCTATTACTTTCTCAGAGTGAACCTATCAGTCTTGCCCTACACCTCTTCTTGATTTTAGTGAGGACCATATAGCCATGATAGTTTGCAAGACCAAAGCCATTGATGAAGTTGTTTTCTGTTGGGTGGGAGGGAAGGATTGGTTTTGTTTAATTAAAAAAACCCATGAAATAGAAATACTGCAGAGGGATAAATGTTTCCCTTCCTGAATATAAACATCTTGGCATCACCTCACTGTTTATTTTCAAAAACT